>JNHV02000244.1:0-24165 GCA_001691785.3 Amanita brunnescens Koide BX004
CGTACTTCTGGGAACTTGACATCGATATTACGTGTCAATGGGGTTCCGATGAGATGAGTGAGCTCGTCAATCCTTCTATGACTGACAGGCAGGCCTATATCAATATTCTGAATTGCATCAGATATCGTTGCGAATTCGGGAACAGAAGCCTACTTCTCCAGTAGCATCCCTAACTGAAAGAATGTCATCGGGAGCACGACGAATCCGCTCAACCTGGTCAGGAGCAGAAGCAATAATCATCCACTTGGTAATCGTTGGTATTCTGAAGATAGATCCACGATACTAGGAATTTTCCGTCAGATTCAAACAGGTGTTTCATCTTCATCGTTTAATTACCTTATTGTGACCCTCTTTGATGACTTCCTTTGCACGCACGTGAAATCGATACGCTCCGATGTATGAWGTCAATGGGTCTGAAGACCCAACAGCGGGGATAGACCTCAACTAGAAAATCAAGTTATGCTCAGCGTCACTGAATGACATCACGGATGAACTGTGTTCGCCTTGAAGTTGTTGATGATYCTCTTGTATATAGCAGGAACATAGTAGAGGAAAGCGAGCAGCACAATTGCAGTGATTTTTTGCATTTTGTCACGACGTCCTCGCAGCTGACCATGTTTTTATAAGAGAGTCAATGAGATATAATCGGGGGTGATGACAGGGTCGCATTAATTTGGTGGGGCGGATTATTCTACCAGATAACGTACATGTACAGTGACCGGCCGCTAGTGACCGGCTCGGCCATGTTCTTTCAACGAACTTCTCTGCCGGCTATGTACAAAGATGCCATCTCCGAGTATTGCGTTTCTCGGTTCCGATATGTCGGTAACCACCCATTGTGACAGTTTTGGGCAGTATGTGCACGTCTTCTCCGCAAGAGCCACATAAATATTGGTTTAATTTTAATTGTAGTATGCACGCAGCTACATGCCATGCTGGATGGGATGTGTATATAGATGGAGGTGCAAGTGGTGGTGCCCCCACCGCTTGAGTTGCCAGGGTTAACCAAAGTGGCAGAGCTTGAGAAGGCGACGGAAAGGCGGAGAGACATGCACCTGTGAACACAATGCTGTCAGTCAAAAACAGTTCTCATGACGGGCGCATATGATCGTGTGGAGGTTTGGAAGTTACGACACTCCAAACTCGTAACGGAGGGTTAGTGCATTGGAACCAATGCTATATTGAAAGCGGAGATACTCGCGTGCATTTCGTGCGAGGCAAAGTGTCGTTGGGCAGATTCTACTAGTTCCAAGAAGGTAGTGGCGAACCGATTTCGTGAATGGTCAAATGTCGTTGTGGATTCTCAGACTATTCGCCTCCAAGGTAGTGGAACCGAACAGATAATCGGTATTAATATGTCAAAAGCGGACTTCGATATTGGAGGGCGCCGTCTCAAATCAAAAAAGGTTGGGTCAGAAATTGATCAATACCGTGATGGCTCTTCATGACGGACGAGGGGTGCATATGACTGCATGGGATAATGGACCAGCATGGTGAATATGGTAGTAAAAGTGAAGATGCACATCATGGTACAGCGGTAAAGTGTCGTTGTGGAATCTCCTCCAGGATCGATATTAAGACGTCAAAAGTGGACTTGAAACCAGACGGAACTCCCATGAGCGCGTGTAGGTCATTTCTCTATCAGATCCTGAATGGAGCATTGTCTCTGCGCATCGTGGCTTAAACGCCGATATGAATGGCGTGGATAGGTAGAAGCTGGTTATAAAAGGTGTCAAAAACAATAGTGCGAACATCCTCCGATCGAACCTCATACTGCTGCTACACAAAGATGTCCCATATATATTTCCGTTTTCAACCCAGTCCCAATCCCCAATTTCAAAAAATTCACTCTGTCATCTTCATTATTGGCTTCATAGAAGTCCTTGGCACGGACGGAAACAAGTAAATCCCTTGCCATCACTGAGAAGGACGCCAGGGTGTGTTGGGATGGCGAGCGAGAGCAACAGACTTGGCAGAGATGACAACCAGCAATGGATAACGTAAGGCCCACTCTGAGTCGAGCATGTAAAGCTGGGTCTCGAACCTCTTGTACCTCTTCGTTTGACAGACTACAAATCGTGAGGCAGATGAACCCGGTCAATTCGAGAACTGATCTCAGGCAGCCCGCTGGTTCGCTGATTTGTGTGAAAACAGTTCAGCGCGCGCTATGCCAATTGAATAGATATAGCGACTGGGAGTTAGAGTGCTGTTCACCAGCGAGAGCGTTTGGGAGTCGGCGACATGTGGGTACGAGAGGCTCGAGACTCTGAGAGCCATCAGTAGTGGCCGCGTCGCGTGACGGTGAGAGAGAGGTGCCAGTGGAAGGGCGCGAGTGGACAGCGCTGCGCCACGCGCGCAGTTAAGCAGGCAGTTGCAGGAGAGAGTCGGGCGTGGAGGTGGTCACGAGAGACAAGAGGCCCCGGCGTTGACTTGGACGGTTCGAGGCTTCGAGCGCAATGTGGTGCACGTCTAGTGCACGTCACGGTGCTGTTGTGCAAATCGCTTCGCGCGCGCGCTACCTCGGAAACACATGAGTATGAGTGTCGCCGTCAATCAAGTCAGAACAGACACGAATACGAAAGACTAGTAGAGACGCGCACACCAGGTACACTGAAAGCACACAACCACGACAGTGTGCTGATCTCCCTCACAGCGCAAGCTCTCAAAATCTCATTTCCCGAAAGCTGATCGGTCTCGAACCGTCTCTTGAAATGGCGCTGCTGTTTCGGTGCTGGAATTGGTCGCGATGATGGCAGCACTGCCACACGTACTACTTTGCGCCGCCGTCACCACCACCACACTGYGGGTGCATCTCAGAGGTCAGAGCGTGGACTGGCTGTGATGCCAACCCATTCCGGATCTGCCCGAATGTCACTGCTCCCGACGCACCATTGTCTCCTGTTGTCCCTCCAGCGCAAATAACCTACATCCTTAAATATGCCCATGTCTAACAATAAGCACCTCTGCTTTCGGCACAAATGACTTTCACGCTCGTCGCTCCCAGGTTTTGACAGTGACCGTTTGGACAGCCCACATTCGGTCAGGCGATGGTTAGCACAACATCTGCATTCAGACAACAGGCCTCCAATACTATGACGGGCGCCAGCCGGTCCGGCCGCCCTTGTCCACCTTCGGTTAGACATCTCAACGTGTCCGGCGCTTGCTCTAAATTTGCAACAGGACCAAGCGCGTTCGGTGATATGACGGGTAGTGGATCCACCGCAAAACAACCTCCTTTTGGTCAGGTTACCGGCCCTGCAACCAATAGGCAGCTCAGCGTATGSTCAGACTGCATTCTGACCACCGTCTGCTTCCGCTGCTCCCATGCAAGCAMAATAGCAACAGAAGCCACACCAGCTGTGGTTCGTAAGAATTCAGCATTGTATGAAACTGGATCGTCACGGTATGATGATCTGCTTGAACCTGATTATCCGCGAAGGCGGCTGTCGAGGCGTTCAAGAGTAAGGGGTTTTAGTCAGAAAAGGTGCACGAGTGTTTGCATTTGCCACTGTCGGAGATGAGCTGAGGGTAGTCATTCTATATGCGTTGGGGAATAGAGACGAACTTCCGTGAGGTATATGGACATATCGACCGACGACGACTCAGTCCCAAATTAGGAATAATGAATTAGACGCTCGCGATGGGTCAAGACGCCCTTCCACTCGCTCAACATACAACCCAGGCTTGGGTGTTCAACGGCTTGGAATGACATCCTCCGACACGTACTCTCTGCTTGATAACGGTGACGAGAAGCCATTCCCAATCTCCAGAAAGGCACGAACACGCGGCAAAGGGTGCTTGTATGAGGCCAATGACTTCACTATGAGGAAGTGTGGCGTGTACGACATCACGGGCAACAATATGGCACAATCAGTGTATATCAATGGCAATGGAAATACTATTGTGCTCGCAGGAAATCAGCCAACAACTGGCACATCGTTGGTTCAAGAGCAAGGGCCCGGAGTACAAGGTCTGTCTGACGATTAGAGCTTCCCTGCGCTTACTGATCTAGTGGTGGAACACGGCGCTGCTACTAATCACATCTCAGTGACTAATCCGCCGAATTATGGTTCCGAGATACCCGTAGATCAGAGTAGTATTGGGTCCAGAGACGAAGCGCCTCAGATTACRCTYGTTCAACCACGTGCACCAAGTTTGTCTCATCACACTCAGTTCGAGTTTTATCTATCTGATCATTGTATAGTAGAAGTATCCGTAGCTCAGGACAATGGATCAAATGACGACGGGCCTCATATTAGACCTGTTCAATTACCAAGTCTGTGGGCTACTGCGTTTACTGATGTACTAGTAGTGGTGGAATACAGTGCTGCTACTAATCTAACCTCAGTGACTAATCAGCCGAATTATGGACCCGAGATGTCATTACCCGCAGTGTTGGGTCCACAGACGAGGCGTCTATAATGTTTTCAGAGGCGAAGAGCCTCATATTAGACCTGTTCAAACACCAAGTTTGTCCCTCGTGCTCTGTTTGTTTCCTATCTGATTGCCGCTCCAGACGAATAGCGACATTTCCACCTCCATCTACATGCACATCCGTGCGCAGCGTGGCATGTAGCTGCCCACGTACCTCAATTAAAACTAAACTGACATGTATGCGGCTCTTGCGGAGAAGACGTGCACATACTGCCCAACATGGGTACCGCCGTACCGAAACCGAGAAATGCGAGAGGGGGATACGCATGTTTGTACGTGACACCGGTAGAGGAGTGCGCCTGTGAATGCAACGCTGTCAGTCAAAAGCGGACGTTGACGTTTGAGGGTGCTGTCTCGAATCAAAAAGGAATGTTAGATCAGAAGTAGAATTGCGACATCAATCTTTGACTCTTCATGACAGGCACATATGACAAATGACCATGTGGAGGCTTGTAGAATGTTCCGGTTCGAAGTCCCGACGTTCCAAACTCATAATGGAGGGTTAGTACATTGGAACTAATTCTATATTGATACTTGTGCGCGGCAATCTGTCGCTGGGTGGATTCTACTCCAAGAAGGCAGTGGCCAACCGATTTCGTGAGTGGTCAAGCGTCGTTGTGGTGGATTCTCAGACTATTCTCTGGGAAGGCGGCGGAACCGAACAGATAATTGGTGCTATGTCAAAAGCGGACTTTGGTATTCAAGGGTATTGGCTCGAATCAAAATGGAACGTTGGATCAGAAGGTTAAGCAGCCAAATTGCGACCGTATCAACCTTTGACCATGATGGTTCTATCACGATGGGCCATATGACCACCTGGAGGCTGGCAGAGGCGAGTAGAATTTTCGAAATACAAACTGATAATGCAGCAGGTTGATGCATTGGGACCAATGCAATGATATGAAAAATAGAGATGTACATTACGGCACAGCGGTAAGATATCGTTGTGGATTCTCCTCCAGGAAGGCAGTCAACTGATCAGATAATCATAATCGATACTAAGAAATCAACAGCGGACTTTAAACCAAACAGAACTCCCCTGAACGTGTGTAGGTCGTATTTCCATCAGATCCTGAATGGAGCACTGTCTATGCACATCGTGACTTGAAGACACTGATCGGTATGTACGGCGTAGATAGGTACGAGCTAGTTATAAAAGGCTTCAAAAACAACCGTGCCAGCAGTCGAACCCCATACCGCTACACAATCATGTCTGTTCAAGGTCCCAACTATATCTCCGTTTTCAACCCAGGTTCATTTCCCCCCTTATTTGCCACTGACAACGGAATCGACAAGCAAATCACGGTC
Source organism: Amanita brunnescens Koide BX004 (assembly GCA_001691785.3). Classification (NCBI taxonomy): domain Eukaryota; kingdom Fungi; phylum Basidiomycota; class Agaricomycetes; order Agaricales; family Amanitaceae; genus Amanita; species Amanita brunnescens. The sequence continues at coordinate 5,743 of JNHV02000244.1, forward strand.
MAAGAGGCCAATCCTAACCATGATGGTCAGATTGTAAGGATTGTTGCTTTACTTATTGTTCTGTAATTGATGTCTTCTGCAATCTAGTGGTTTTTCCAACGCATAAATGAAAGACCGGGTGCTCACAAAATCACGGTTGGCCCTTTCCCGGATTCCGCGGGTTTCCGTAAGGACCCAAACTGGATTCCAAATGATGTCTTAACTTCAACGCTGGCTGGAGAATGGCGCTTTGTCCCTGTTGTAGAATCATCTGATATTTTCGAGTCAGCCCCTTCCCAGCAAGCCCGGTTTATTCGACTAACCCATTTTGAAGAATTCACTCCACCAACTTCATCGTTGGCTTCATAGAAGTCCTTGGCACGGAGGAAAACAAGGTAAATTCTTTCCCGTTCCTGAGAAGGACGACACGTCTGAGTATTTTTGTTCAGGTCGTAATCAAGAGGCTTCCCATCGAATCGCCTGTAAAGCATCAGTGGCGATTCGAGCCAGTCAATGAATAGGATTGTATTGATTTAACAAGCTCGAGATATTCACAAGCATCTTATTCCAGTGTTGTACGATACGTCTAGTCTTTCCAGTGAATGTGTGTATACGTCTGCTTGAAGAGTGATCCATGGTCAATCGTGTTCTTGGTTCAATATATCGAACTTCATGCGCGATTAACAAGGTAGAATCTAGTATAAACCGTCGGCGTGCAAGTATGGCTTTGCGGATATGGATGTCAGCTCCGCCAACACTGCGGCGAAGCCTGAGCACGATGATGGCAGCACTGCCACACCCCCGGCCATCGCGTCCACATCGATGCCGCAGCCCGCAGCCACGTCCACCAAACGCATGACCGCCCACGCTGCAGTCAATAATCAAACCGCCCCGTGTCGTATGACAGATTTTTACCTCCGTGACAGGCCGCCGGCTCAGCCATGTTCTTTCAACATCTCTCCGTCGCCTTCTCAAGCCTGTCACTTTGGTTAACCCCAGCATCTCAACTTCAAGTAGTAGGTGTGCCTCTACCTCCATCTACATACACATCTGTGCGCAGTGCGGCACGTCCGAGTCGCCGCGTACGTACTACAGTTAAAACGTGTCCTCGGCGTTAGCTGTTCCTGTTCTTCTTGGCCAGTGGGCTGCTTTAATCTTTCCAATTCTAGCTCTTCCGTCGACGTCGTGCCGGGTGACATCACCCCAGGGCGGTCTGAGTTGCTTGAACAACGCCCCTCTGTTCGACGAAATGTGGAGCAGCAGTTTCTTCCTGAGACGCAGGGCTTCTCTAGCCGGTAATTCAGCGATGGACTTGGCCGATGGGCTGCTCCAGGTTGAGAAGGAGACTCGTGTTGCGGTTTCTTCTCAGTTGAGGACACCGACCTTGGTAGTAAGTAAACCATTCCGTGCACCTCCTGCCAACCATAAGCACCGGTTGGCATGCTCATCTTTTTACTACTTCCTCATCTATCCTTTGTTAACTGATCTAATGAATTAGTATGTTTTTGAAAGGGTTGCCGGGCCGGACCGGCGCCGCTTATCTACCGTTTACGAATATCATGATCTCGACGAACGCACAGCACAAAATCCCGGGACCCAGGTAATAAATAGGTTCCCATGAATTAGACGCTCGCGGTGGACCACTTACACAGCCAAGGTCCTCTACCACGATACAACCCAGACTCGGGCATTCAACACTTTGGATTAGTACCATTCCCCAAGTGTTCCATGGCCAATAACTGCGACGAGAAGCCACCCCCAGTCTCCAGAGAGGCACTATCCCGCAATAATTGGTGGCATGGAGCCAACAACTTCGGCATCAGCAACTCTCCGATGTGCGACATGGGCGACAACCCAAAATTGCACTTCTCACACGATAAGACGAAATTTCACATCTCACACATCAATGCCGGTGTTGTATTCATAGGAAATCAATCAACACCTAGCGCATCGTGTGTTGAGCCGGAGGGAGTACAAGGTTTGTCTGATGATTATTGGAGGCGTAGGCACTGATCTGGTAGTTGAACGTGCTCTATCAAATCTCAGAGTCCCATCAGGATGATTACCCTCCAGACATGCCCGTGGCTCAGGATGTTGTTGGGTCTAGGGACGAAATACCTCAGATTGCACCTGTCCAAGCACCAAGTTCGTACTTCGCCCTCTCTACTTCCGTCTATTTGATTTCTGTGCAGCGAAAGCACCCGTGGCTCAGGACAATGATTTCAAAGGCGAAGAGCCCGGGAATACATCTGAGCCAGAGGTAAAAACCGAATACACAGAACCAGATGCTCCTTCGATCAGCTCTGTGAGTGAGCATGGTCTCATACTAATGCAAATCTTCACATTTCGTGTAGGCATCATATTCATACTCATCCCGTGCACGAACCGACATCTATTCTTTAGAAATGTTAACCCATAGGGCAGGCTTTCCTCTCTACATGCCCACGCCACTTGGAGGTCTTCCAATGACATACAGAAAAAAAGGAATAAGAGTTGGAGACGTTGGCGTGATCACCACAAATGGTGCTTTCGACTTTTTATTCAATACTTGCCCATCAGATCCGGGGATTAATCCTGACATTCTTCCTGATGGATTCGAGCTGCTTAAACCACGTATCAGAACTAGCGAAAAGTTTGGCCCTGGTATATGTTTACCTAGCGACCATGTCCGTGAAAGCAGTGACGGTAATTCGTAAGTATGACCGATTATACCGCATAGGCTATCGCACTTATTTTTTATAGTTCTGCTATCCAATGCTTAGGTGCTGAAGGAGCCGTTCTTATGCTACAAAAAGGCGCCACCGTCTATGAAGCAATGAATAAGGCTGATTTCCAGAGGCACGCCGCTTGTCATGCCATAAATTGGTACAAATATATGCTGAATGATGGACTCGACGTGTCCAATGGATCTCTTTATTTTGTTACGGAGTGTATCAAGTCTGTGAATTGGGGCATCGCGGTCTTCTATGCAAATCCGATAGCCGAGGATCACCTGCGCTTCATCGCTGACGAAGGATCCTGTCGGTGGGAACGATGTGGCAAGGTAGAGGCCAGAGTAGGACCGAATCCAAAGGATATTGCCTCAGATGATGACGAACCCAATCAATGCGTGTTCTTGCGCGGCTTTAAGATCATGCTTCGATCGGATATTTGGGACGAGCTAAACAGCTCCGTGGCTGTGACGTCCCAGGATGGAGAATTGTCCTCCTCCTCACCATCTACAAGGACAGCAAATTATCCGATCCAAGGAAAAGCAGGTCGTCAAACAGATTCGTTACATGAAAGCTCGAGCAACAACAGTACTACCACCAGTCATAGCTATGGTACGAGACTTCAGGCAAGCCAGCTTATGGACATCCGGACACTTCCTGGCGGTCTGATGGTGGAAGCCTGCGCATCTGGACCTGAAGGCTCGAGCAACCGGCTTGGACAAGTTGTTCTGGAAGAAATTTTCCGCGAAGAATCTCCCGTATGCCTTATTCAATCTTTCTGATGTTTCTTTTAGTAATTTAACTCATTATATCAGCTACACCCTTCTGATCCGATCAACACCATGCTTTTGCGTTTGGTGAGACTTGTCTCAGATCGTAGTGTCCGAGTCTGGAGCTAATATGATTAGAAACCGGAGGCAAAGGTTGCCCTCGTGCACGACAGTGAATGGTGCGATCACTTGCCACATGTAAGTACCTGTCTTTTTGTTGAACGATCTGACAACTCCCGCAGGACTTTATCACCGATCCTGTGAATCCTAATATTGATGGCCTACTTGAGAACATAAAGCAGTCATGCAGAGTGGTCATTGACCAGAATGGTAATGGAATATCTTCCCCTATTATCACAAATGGTGTTCACGTATCGTATAGAAAGTGTGGTTCTAGTCAGGTCCGTCGCCTATTGGCTTCTTTAATGTCCTTTCAATCCCTTGCAGCACCGACATAAGATCAGAAGCGGAGATGGAAATAAAATCAGAAGCAAGGGTGGAAATAAAATCAGAAGCGGAGGCGAGAAATCATTTTTCATCCAAAGTTGAATAATCGAAAATGGGAATTTTGGTATGCACAGCACAATTTATTTGAACGTGCACAACAAATGGAGGAATACTGTAGCACGAACACTATATTCCCTGCAATACCAGGTACGTCACCTTGAAACCAGTGAGCCGAAGATGGATTTTACATATTGATGGGATCCCCTTTGCGACGAATATAGGTAGCAGTGCAAATCATCCGTACTATCTTCAAGATCCATCCTTCGACAGGCCATTGGCATTGGAAAGCAGCTCATGCTTTTTGGAAAAGGCTGTGCCAGACGATGGCTTTACGCCACCAGTTATCGCGCTATCTGTATTGGACCCGACTTCCTTGGAAAATTCCTTAGACGAAAATGTCTTCTATTACTTCGGTCAATTGCGTTCTCTGCACCCGATGTTGCTTGGAAATGGGTTAGTTGATGTGACATATGGTGTAAGAGCTTATGCCCATGCACACGGTAAAAAGACTAATTAAATGGTTAAGTTGATGACGCAAAATCCGAAAGGGGCGCTAACGAACGCCGTCCGTGCATTATCTAGTCTTCATGTGGCACAAACGATAATATTGCAAGGGTTGGATTCGCCGGAATTAAGCATAAGACAAAGCAAAGCGACATTCTTCCGCGATGAAACATACTTCCAGATCAGTAGTTCACGCCACTTGCATGGAAGATATACAGAGGACCATGCGGTAGCCGCGTTGCATCTAGTCAGTTTCTCACAGCTCTCCGGAGGCCAGTTTCCCTGGCAAGATGCATTTGCAGTCCTGTGTGATTGGCTTATCCAGACTACACTTCCTTCGGCCAAGGATCCCTGGTTAGTATATACCAATATGGGCTCTTCCAGCCAATATATAGTTAAGGCGATAATAGTGAGTCCTTTCCTTCTTGCTAGACGAGTCTGCTGACAATTTGCTATAGTCATTAGATATCTTTTCCAGTTTGATGATAATCCGGCCCCCACGGTTCCCCATTTTAATAGAACAATTACTGGGAAACGAGCGGCCGTTCTGGTCGCATGGAAACAACAATTCCCAGATATTTCGCATGGAAGAATTCGCTGGCTTACCCAATAATATCTTGCTCGGGATAGCAGAAACAAATACACTGTCCCACTGGAAAGCCACTGAAAGTAGTAAAGGATCATTAAGTTACAAGGACCTGGTCCGAAGAGGAGACGCTATTGAGCAACTTCTACGTCAGAAGTCATTTGTAGGAGATGTCTCTAAAGAGCAAAAGATGCAACTCGACATTGAAGATAAAGCGCAATGGGTCCTGGTAAATCTATTTCAGGAAGCAGCCCTCCTACACCTTTACACCGTCATCAGTGGCTGCAATCCAGGCACGTATCATATGTGCAGCCCGGGCCTTTACCTGATCATTAACCGTGACTTTCAGACGTCCCAGAGATCAAGGTAATCGTCGATAACGTTGTGCAACTGCTTTATGGACTGCAGCCATCAGTCACGGACCGCTACATAGTTTTCCCGGTGTTTATGGCTGCCTGTTTGGCAAATGACCGCCACCAACGAGAATGTTTGAAGAACAGGTTGCAGAGGCCAGATCCGTTTGTTGGGAACCTCTCTCAACTTTGCATGGCGATAGATACAGCATGGCGAACGTGGGACTCAGGTGAAATGGGTGCAGAAATTTGGGAGACCATAAGAGATTTTAATCTGCTGCTAGTATGATATTCAGGTATTTCTTTCTTTCGCTGGTAATACCAGTCGATAGCTTACTGAAGTCTATCGCTAACATTGGATTCTTGGTACAAGTTCAAGTTGAATGATATAGCCATTCGTATTCCGTAATTCATACCCAAATGTTGACAATGCCTACTGCCATGTAGTCGATTTACATGTGTACATAGGCGACATAATCCATAGCTACCGATCCCGGCGGTGGCATGTAAACCGAAAGAACTATCACGTTGGACCGGAAGACAGCATACCCTAGGATGTCACTCACCAGCTTGTAGTCGAGTTCCAGCAATTGCGTATCTGATCTAGTGGGATATGCATGAATACTGAGGCTAGCACAACTTGAATGTACGCAGGAACATGGAGATGATGGAGGAAAGCGACAACGTGCGTAGATGGTCCTGGATAAACCAGTGTTAAAGAGGGCGGGTATGGGAAGCGGGAAGACACACGCTTACAGTTGGAATGTGCGCATATAGTTGGTAGGAGCACGGCGTGTAGTAACTGGTAACCCTGGTGTCATAAGTGCGCATAAAATTAGCATATTGTGTGCGGGCGGGTGCATGTAAATGCGGCGAATGGCATCTGAGTGCTTGAGGGTCGACCAGTCAGCGATGGCGGCGGGCGTGTTGGATGGTGAGCGACATTAGACTCAACAGAGACGCGTTTCCTTGACAATGAGCATTGACCTGCTTCCCTCCGGGGTCCAAGGAGCGTCGACTAGGCTAATTCGTCTGAAAATAGTGGGGAAAAATCGACAAACATGTGAAGGATGAAGTGAGAAAAATGTAGGAGAGAGCGCATAGAAAGCGACAAGGCGTGCACGTGGACCTGGATAAACTGATATCAAGGAGAGCGGGCACGGGGAGTGGCAAGAAGTGTGCATACAGTCGGTACTTGCGCGTATGGGATGCGGGGTGCATATAGTTAATAGACGGACGTTGTTTGGTTACTAGTAGCGGAGTTCTGTCACAAGTGCGCATAAAGTCTAGATATCACTTACGAGGGATGGTGGGTGTGTTGCGATGGTGAGCGCAAGTAGCAGACTCGAGGCGACGTACTGTCGAACCGGTCACGCAAGTTAAGCAACGTTCCGCATTCTTCTTGAGAGAAAGGGGGATCGGTGATTGAGAAGGATGCAAACGCTCTACATAGATCGTTAGCAAGTCGGCATGAATGCCTCAAACAACACGTACCTGTCATGCCCCAATTAGTCGGCTCATACGCCTCCTGCTTCGCCCTTGCCTCCAAAACAACAAGTGAAGGATGATAATATCCAAATCCAGCTCTAGAACGATGGTCAAAGAATCATTCAACCAACACAATATGACTTACGATGCTCAACCTCCTTTTCCTTCTTCAACATCTTCCTCTTAATCGACCCCTCAAACGCCTTATCAAATACCACCTCCCTCTCTTCACGAGGTGCGAACATCTTCTTAACATTCCTCACATCGCGAAGCCACAACTCTGCACCCGAGGGCGCACCCGCCTTCGTGTCCTTATGCTGCTCCAACTCGACACGGCGTGGAACAGCCTGTAGTTCTACATCTCAATGTCCGTGACGATCAACGCGGTGGGCTTCACGTAAAACACGTGCGAATCGGAGAGGTGCTCCTTGACCCATTCGTTCTCACGCAAAGTAGTAGTATTCCTGCCGATTTACTTGGCTGAATGATGGGATTTAGCTGACAAAAGATAAATCGCGGAGGTGTGAGAAGCGGGCGGAGGGCTCGGTCGCCGTCGCTTAAACAAGCAAGGTGCGTGGGAGACAGCTATTCTAGCGTTACCCGCTGCCGTCATGCCCTCAAACCTAACGGGGACAACAACGATGGCCGCGCACAAGCTACGTAAACCATCTACGCTTACCCTGATTTTACTTTCTCCGAAGGTCCCACATTTGGGCCTGCTCATTGATGCCATCCCCGCCTCACCCATTCTCTGCCTATCAAGTGTCCGTTGCTTTAGGAAGACGCAGATATATCGTGGTGAGTTCTAGGGCAGCGTTTCCTGTTGGTAGGTGCTAATGATGTGTAGATCGCGCGAAATGCCGGGGCGGCGAACGACAGGTTACAACTACACCCTGACAACGCGCTCGGAAGACGAGGCTCATCGCAAGCGCATCAAAACATTCAACTTCTCTACGGTCGTCATTCATCTACGGTGCCACAACTACTGGTGACTCTCACCTCGGTGGTGAAGATTTCGACAACCGCGTAATGGACCATTTGATCAAAGGCTATAAGAAGAAGATCAGCACTGATGTCACCAAGAATCTCTGAGCTCTTGGGAAGTCTAAGCGCGAAGTCGAGAAGGCCAAGCATACACTATCCAGTCAACAGAGTGTCAGGATCGAGATTGAAAGTTTCGAGGACGGAAACGAAAAGAAGGTAGATATTGACGAAGTCGTCCTCGTCGGTGGTTTGACTCGTATTCCCAAGGTTCAGCAACTCCTCAAGGACTACTTTGGAAAGGAACCTTCCAAGAACCCCGACAACCGTTGCGTACGGCGCTGGTGATGAAGGCATGAACAACATGGTCCTCGTCGACGTCAACCCTCCAACCCTCGGTATCGAGACTACCGGTGGTGTCTTCACGAAGTTGATCCCTCGTAACACCATTATTCCCAGGTCAAATGTGAGTAACTGTCCATTGTATTGTGTTCTTCCTTGCTAACATGTTTTAGCTTCTCAACGGCCGCCGACAACCAACTGACCGTACTTATCCAAGTCTTTGAGGGTGAACGATCGTTGACAAAGGACAACAACTTGCTCAGCAAGTTCGAACTCACCGGTATTCCTCCTGCTCCTCGCGGCGTTCCTCAAATCGAAGTTACATTTGAAATCGACGCCAATGGTATCTTGAAGGTCTCGGCCGCCGACAAGGGAACGTAACGTGGATGACGAGGCTCAACGCAAGCGCATCGAGGCACTGAACTCTCTGTCGTCGTTCATCTAGGCCTCAAGACTCAACTTAGCGACCAAGATGGTCTCGGTGGTAAACTGTTGGCCGGTACGTATTCTTCGTCGTCACATTATTTTGCCAGTAGTTGCTAACGTTCCTTCAGAGGTTCAGGGTGTCGTCAACCCCATCACCAGCAAGCTGTACTCTTCCGACGCATCCCCCACTTCGAGCGATGATGATGATATCTTGCGCGACCATGATGAGCTGTAGATTAAAAAAGGAGGATGAGATTATTATTTACTTATCATACATGGTGCACAGGGTCCGTTGGTGGAATTTATTCCACTCGGACGACGGATCCACAACGTGTACAAGGCCCTCCATTATACTTTGTTGAACCAGGGTCATGCCAGTGGGCATGGAGGCGAGGTTTGCATTACGATATACTGTCTACTGTCGTGCTACCCTGAATCCAATTTATTTTTTTCTCACTTAAAAGGGAAAGGCCAGAGAAGTGAAAAAGGCCGAGGCTTGCAGAACACACGAAAGTGGAATAGCCTGAGGCTCACACCAATTTCATGCAGAAGTGGAGATGACTGAGGATTGCAGTCTGCTGATTCTGCCAGTGATCTATTTCATCCAAATGCCAAGTCGAGTGATTTCTAGGGATGGAAAGGCTCAGGGTTTTAGTAACGGCCGCAGTAGGGTCAATGCAGGGCACCGGCTTCGGGACATGAAGCGTAGGGCCGGGCACGGCTATATTTTTGTCACTTTAGCAATAAATCCACCTAAATCCATCAATAAATCCAGGTCCTGAGCACTGAATCCGTGGGTTCCTAAGCACTTACCATGGCTTTGCAATACATTTGCAGCTTATACGGTTCACCAACATGATCCTAGTTAGGTCAGCCAATCAGAATATTGGATTTATTGTTTACCAAACCATTGTTTATTAGAGGACAAACAGGTATAATCATCTCGTGCGATGGGCGCCCATCGGATGCGCGATACCCGCATGTCTTGGGGTGCTGGACCACGGCCACGGCAACACCAACAAATCCAGCTCCGAGTCTAGGTGAGTACCGTTGGTGACCAGTGCTTGCTTTGAGCTCATGATGGTAGATGCTATATCCATTCCAACTTGCATCCCCGGGCCTTCGTCGAAAGGGAGAAAGGGAGAAAAACGCTCACTCATGATTTCCAGTAAGAAATGACCCTTGTCTCACATTCAACAAGCTAAATACAGTCAATTTCAAGCTCAATCACATAACAGTCTCCAACGACAATGCAAGAACTATCATGGCAGGTACAGTATGCTCCCTCTCGTTTTACATCCATTATGGACTGAACTGTGCCAACAGAATTTGACTCAGCTCCTTGGACAGACCATGAGCCTGAGCTCTTTGACAGAGCTGTCAATGATGGAGGGATTCATTGCAAACCGCCGTGGCTTGCGCTCCCTCATAATCGGCATTAGTGCAAGGTATGAATTTATTGTATTGGTAAACTACTATACTGACAGCTTCAATGCAACAGGGCTTGGATGCAGCAGTCGGAATCCACAGCAGGATATCCGGCGAGCGCTGGAAACACCGCTTTATCTAATGCATTTTACAGGCTATCGCGGCTCCTCGAGCATCCCCTCGTGCCCGTTTTTGTCTTCGATAGTATATCTCAAGCATCCCACAAGCGTGGACGCCAAGGCCAAGTTGCCCCGCAGCGGCAGCTAGCGGCCTCGTTTCGGCACATGGTACTCGCCTTCGGATACAATGTACACCAGGTGTGTGCTTTATTTTCAGATAGACTATCCTTACTAACATGTTCTGCTGGCAGGCACCTGCTGGCGCTGAGGAAGAGCTTGCAGCACTATGCCGCAACCACTTGATTGACATTGTCATCACAGATAATATATTTACATTCATGTTTGGTGCAACACATGTGATACGTGATATGTAAGATTGTTAGTCCATGCCTAGATGGTTAGTATGTACTAATTTGGCACGCAGGGAATTTCTCAACTCGACTGACGACATGGTCAAAGTCTATACGAGTGCTACAGAGGGTCAGGCACATCCAGGACCATTGCTCTCCCATGGCAACTGGATCTTGCTGGCACTATTAGTTGGCAACGCAGGCGGCGGACATGGGGTACGTCATCTGTTACAGTCAATTGAGGTGGCATTGATTAGTAATTGCCTTAGCCCGGCTTGTATGGTTGCGGGCTTTCAACGGCCTTGCAGATAATCAAGAGTGATCTTGGCGCAGGATTATTGCAAGCAGCGGAGCAGTCATCGCTCCCACAATTACAAGACTTTCTGCAATCGTGGCGCCACAACTTGCAGCATGAATTGGCAGATGACCCGAATCGCCACCTGGGCCGCCAATGCATTGCGCTTGCCCAGGCGGTCAGTGAATCCTCCTTCCCCTCTCCTGATGACATCATTCACCTCATCAGGCCCATCACATCCCTCTCCAATGGGCAGTTGGGCCCAGACACCTCTTTATGGGTGCCACGCGCTCCGGATCTCGGACGCATGGGCCATATCTGTGAAGCCTGGTTCTCGTGGGCTACAGGTGCCAGTGTTGTGCGAGAATTCGATCTCCACGTGTGGCCTGGCACGTGCACGCGCCTGCTTTTGACGGTAAGCTTTGCTTTCGGATAGATTATCAGTTCCTAATCTGTCTTTACAGTCAATTGTGTTTCCGGCAGACAAACAGCTGACGGAGCATGTGAATACCATCATGACAGGTGTCGCACACCCTCAAAAGTGCAAACTGCCCAAGTCGGAGTCGAGCATCCCAAAACTTCACCTAACAGTCTCAATGCATCCATTACATGCGGCTACATTATCACAACTATTAAACGTACGGAACCCGACCACGCCTGACTCGGAACCGGGGCCTCTGCTGGAGAAGGAAATATCGGTACCAAGTGCCATTGTTTTACAGGCATTACCTGGTATTGGCGAACGTCTGGATGGGTTGCCTCCATCATCCTCCTCCAGGCCGGTATGTAATATAACATTCCATCTTATTTTAAACTAGTAACAGCTGATGTTTTCCAAATCTCAGCTGCTTTTCCCCATCCTACGAGAGGTGGACATGGGACACTGCGGCTCAAGCAAGCCTTCAGCAGTTGGTACAGATGGAGATAATAAGGACTTTGAAATGTACACGATAGATTGCACAGAATACCTACTTGAGTAGTGTAGAGGCTTACTAGCTACCATTGTAGGGTACTTGATTACCGTACCGGAATTTGAAAAACACAACTGGAACACTAGTAAATTGATTTATTGAAATAATGAGACGGCTACCAAGGTTCTCACTCTTTCCTCCCCAACGTGTTCAAAGATGGCCGGACCATCACACACAACTTGCACCACCGCCAGTGGCCGTGGCTCAGTCAAAGCAAAGGGCCAGCCCCAGCCACCAGCCACTTCTGACTCCTCACATACTCTCAGCCTCACCGAGCTGCAAGAACTCAATCAGCAGAGCCGGAAAACGTATGGGAAGGCTGCAAGGACTGTGGCTGCTTACGATGGTTACATTACCAAGGGTAAAGAGTTCCTCGCACTAACAGTAAAAGCGCGGCGCAAGTCCCAGGAGAAGGACGAAATTGATACAAACTTGTTGGAGAAGGCTTTCGAAAAGCCTCCGAATGGACTCTCGGCCAAGGCCCTTGAGCTGTTCTTGGTGCACAAGTGCCTTGGTTCAGATGCATGTGGCCCAAGCACAGCTGAGCGAATCCATGCCGCATTCTGTGATTATTGGGATAATATGTGAGTGACTCATTTCCGACGAGGTTAACCTTAAACTGAATGCAGTAAATCAGGGACGGCGAAGAATATGCGGGAGCTTACCAATATGATAAAGCGCGCAATGCAGTCAGGGGTTGCCCGGCGCGTGCAAGAGATGTCAAGGCACTGGTCAAACGGATCAAAAATAAGAATGGCATGGAGGGAGGGAAGGCACTGCGGGACCACGCGCGAGCAACCCGGATTGAAGACCTGACAAGAATGATAGACTGGTCTGAGAGGATTGTTCCTTCGACGAGTCTTGAGAAGCTGGATAAAAAGGACATCACATTCGAGGTGATCAAGCATACCTTGATGAGAGCCTTCCTCTCGTCGGGATTTACACTGTGGACCAGGTACGTTGGGCCTCGTATACCATTTACCAATGCTTACCAATATCAATATCCAACACGGCGGCTCAGGAATTCTGAGCTGTGCAGTCTACGAATGGCTGATCTGGAAATGGACTGTGAAGGCCCTCCCCCATATTTCTTCCCATATTTTCGAGTCCAACTGTTGCATAGGAAAGGATGGCAGAAACGGATGGATTCTTATGATGGGCCATTGCAAGGTGAGTTTTTGGCGCCATATATACCATGCCAGGCGCAAATCTTGATCGATCTGTAACAGGTCAGAAATATGAGATCTATAAGCAAGACGTTAACGCTGTGGACATGTACACACACTTCCGACGCTGGAAATGGTTCTTCGAAGAGAAATTGCTGTCTCGGAAGCTTCAAGTTACCGAGTCCCAAAATGAATTCATCTTCCCAACCATCGGCTCCAACGGGGTTGTCTACCCTAGCCAGGAGCTATCCTATGACGCAGTCCAGGAGTACATTGACGAGTTCCGGGTGAAGGCTGGGTTGACTGGGCGATTCACAACGCATTCCTTACGCCGAGGTGGATCTCAGTATCGATTCATGAGCGCGCCCCTCGGACAGCGCTGGACATTGAGCCGAATCCGCTGGTGGGGAGGCTGGGCGAAAACTGAAAACGTGAGTGCCTTGTTCAAGTTGTCGTCAATCAAGATTCAAAAGTCTGACACACGTGCTCACAGATTGATACGTTGATATGCTATCTGCTAGATTCCGTTCAGAACGAGGAAAACAGCCATAGTAATGCTTTGTGCCCAATCCAGTCTGAGGCCGATGGGAGTCTGGCTGGCGAGCATAAGCTAGTCAGGCCAGTGACGACGGAGGAATTTCGCACCGGGCTGCATGCACTTCACATGACCATCAAGCAGGACATCACCGACTCCATCTCATCATCAATCTCATCAATACTAGTCACCACCGCCCCTTCTTTCCATAATGGCCTGCCTGTCCCTGCAGTACCCGCCGCGGGCCTTCCGGTGTACATCAATCATCATCGGCCCTCGCCAGATCATCTCACACCCACTCATCCGCTTGCCAACTCATCCAACATGCCGTCTGTGCTGCGCCAGATTCTGCCTCAACCCTCTACTATTCTGGACCAACGGCCGAATGTCAGTCAACCTCAGTGGACCATTAGAGGAAGTCCCAAGCAACAGGAACGTCGCGTTGTTCCGCCAATCCCTGACCTACGAATCGACGACCTTGGAAAAGGCCCAGATGCTTGGATGCAGGCAGTGCATCAATGGGATGTGGCTGCCTCCCCTGGTGTTGCGCCCCTCAAGTCGTGGAGGCCGGATTGGTATCAGGGTGCGATGGCACCTTACTTTGCTGCGAAGCGGTCGCAGAGGAAGACCATCGCCGAAGAGTATGCACGGTGAGTGTACTTTTGTGTCCCCAGAGTTCCACCCTCTCCCCTTTCCTAAACGTTGCTGACGCATTTATAAATTATACCAAGGTACAACTCTGATAAGAGTATGTTCATCCAGGACTACCCGATGGCCGGCAACGTCAAGCTTCTCCTCAATGCTATTCGCAAGTGTCACGACCGGCGTCGCACGAGCTGCAATGGGACCCCTGAGGAACGAGACAGCCGAGTCAACGCTGCTGGGCCAGCACGAACAACTCAGAGGGCTGCCCACTGCAATCACGCACCCTACTAGTTGAACTCAACCGACTATCAAATGTTACTCTATGTGCGTATTCACTAATTACCCTTTCCATCCATCAAAAAGCAAGGTCAGCACGTCGATTTCTCATAATCAATTTCAACGTGCTGACGACGTAGCCTTTGAACTCAGAAACAAACTACTACTGTCTATAATCAATAATAGCTGCCTCCCTAATGGGTCATAACTTCAACTCTCGTAAACTTGAAAATAGTTGCACTAATCCGACAACCGTACATACTCTGAGTAGTAGCTACTAGTAACTAGTCATTCTTAATAAATAACATGCATGTTCACGAAGGTTGGATATTGCGTCGAGGAGGTAGAATGCGGGCAATTTCATCCGCAGTACGCGCTCAGTCGAAGAGTGCTCTCTCTGTCTCTCTCTACCTCTCTCTGTCTCTCTTTATCTCTCTTTATGCTCTCTTTGGCCCTTCCCTGGCCCAAACTAAACGAGGAAGGGGGGACCCTGGCGCCAAACCAAACAAGGAAGGTGCACGTGCCGTCACCGCCGACCTTCCCCTTTCGGGCTCCGGGCCCTTGCCGCGTCTGGGAATGTCTCGATCGCTCCACCTAAATCCCTCAGACTAAGTAGGGAGAGTGGAAATTTCATGCTGCGCAAAGGTGAATCAGCCGGAGAGAGGCAGGTGGGGGTTTACGTACAAATCCGGGTGCACCTCGACCCATCCGTTCTCACGCAAACGGGGGGGCTTCGTGCTATGCAAAGGTGAATCCGCAAGAGAGGGTTGGCCTGGGCGAATGTTGTATGCCAGTTTTGGGTTTTTTTTTTCGAATCTGGGATCTGTCAGTGACTCTGAGCGACCTGCTGAGCTAATGACTGTGTAACCACAACTTTTAGCGCCAGTTGACTAACTGGCGTATCCCGCGTTGGCCTCATTCATTTCCAGACGCCGTTACAGTGAGCACGCCGCGAAGACAGGAATGGGCATTCTACGACACGAAAGGCATGCATCCAGCGCAGCACAGGCATTTCCGTATGCGCGCCCTCCCAAGAAGTCGGCGAGTACCATTCATTCGCATTCTACTCCATGGTTGATAACGGCAACGAGTAGTCATCCCCAGTTTCCAGAGAACCACGAACGCACCGCACTGGGTGCTTGAATGAGGCCAGTGGCATCACCGTGACGGAGTCTGACTTGTATGGCGTCATGGGTGATAATATGGCACAATCAGCGCACATCACAACTCACATCAATGGAAATCACAATATTATTGTACTCACAGGAACTCAACCAACACCTAGCACGCCACGGTTGTGTGTTGAGCAAGGGGGAGTGCAAGGTTAGTCTCACGATTATTGGAGCTTACATCCATTGATTTAGCAATTGAACGTGCTGCTATCGAATCTCAGAGTCTGACCAGCAGAGCTACCCCAAGATACCCGTGGATCAGGACAGTGTTGTGTCCAGCAGCGATGGGCCCCAGATTGACCTTGGTCAATCACGAGTACCAAGTTCGTCTCAGGACAATGCTTCCAATGCTGGCGAGCCTCAGATTACACCTGTTCAACCACCAGGTTCGTTACCTATCCTCTTTTCGTTTCCGTCTATCTGATTGCCGCTCAGGGGAATTGCAGACAAATAAGGATATTCCCGCATCACCTCTAGATGTACGTCATATCACTTTGCGGTCTTAGCTTTCTTGATTATATGCTAATTTAGCCCGGGAATGCATTCGAGCCGGAGGTAAAAGCCGAATACACCGAACCAGATGCTCCTTCGAGTAGCTCTGTGAGTGAGCATAACTTATACTGATGCAGCTCTTCATATATTGGACAGACATCGTATCCGTACAAGTCCCGTGCCAGACCCCACATCTATTCTTTCGATATGTTGACCCACAGGGCAGGCTATCCCCTCTACGTCCCCGCGCCGCTCGGAGGTCTTCCAACGGCATACAGAAAGAAAGGAATAAGGGTTGGGGATGTTGGCGTGATAACAACAGAGGGTGCTTTCGACTTTTTATTCAATGCTTGCCAATCAGATCCGGGCATTAATCCGCCGACACTTCCAGATGGCTTCGAGTTGCTCAAACCACGTATTAGAACCAGTGACAAGTTTGGCCCTGGTATAAGTTTACCCAGTGATGACGTCCGTGAAATCAGTGACGGTAAAATGTGAGTATGATCGGTTGTGCCGTATAGGCTATCACACTCATCGTTTATAGTTCTTTTCAATGCTTAGCTGCTGAAGGAGCCGTCCTTGTGCTACAAAAGGGTGCCACTATCTATCAAGCAATGAATAAGGCTGATTTTCAGAGCCATGCCGCTCGTCATGCCATAAGCTGGTACAAATATATGTTGAATGAGGGACTTGACGTCTCCAACGGATCCCTTTATTTTGTTACGGAGTGTATCAAGTCCGTACATTGGGGCATTGCAGTCTTCTATGCAGATCCGATACCCGATGATTACCTGCGCTTCATTGCCAAGGAAGGATCCTGTCTGTGGGAACAACGGGGCAAGGTAGAGTCCAAAATAGGACCTAACTCAAAGGATATAATTCCCTCTGATGATGAAGAACCAAATCAATGCGTATTCTTGCGTGGCTATAAGGTCATGCTTCGATCGGATATTTGGGACAAGCTAAAAGGCGCCGTGGCTGTGACGACCCAGGATGGAGAGTTTTCTTCCTCACCGTCTACAAGGACAACAAACTTTTCTCTGAGTCAAGGAATGTCAGGTAGCGAAACTGATTCATTCCATCAAAGCACGAGCGAAAATAAGAATACTACTAATTCTGGCCATAGTATGAGCCAGTACGTGCACACTCAGACACACTCTGGTGGCCCGACGGATGCATCGGGACCTGAAGCATTGAGCGACCCGTTTCAACAGGTCATTCTTGACGAAAACTTTCGCGAAGAAGCTCCCGTGCGCATTTCTTTAACGTCTTATAGTTGAACTCATTATGTTAGCTGCACCCATCTGATCTGATTAACACCATGCTTTTGTGTTTGGTGAGATTCGTCTCACAATGCAGATCGCAGTGTCTAAAGTTAATCCGATCAGAAACCTGAGGCAAAGGTTGCCCTCGCGCACGACAGTGAATGGTGCGATCACTTGCCACACGTACGTTCCTATCTTTTTGTCGAACAAAAAACTGAGTTCGCTGGAGGACTTTGTCACCRATCCTGTGAATCCTAACATTGATGGCTTACTCGAGAACGTAATGAAATCGTGCAAAGTAGTGATTGACCAAAATGGTGATGAAATATCTTCATATGATCAGAAATGGTGTTCACGCGTCATGCAGAGTGTGTGGTTCTAGTAAAGTCAGTCTGTTTCATCGTTTCCTTTAACCTTTAATCCCTTGTATCAGCGAAGCGGGATCAGACCGCAGGTGAGAAATATTTGTTTCATCCGAAGTTGCATAATCCAAAAAAACAATTTTAGTATGCGCAGCACAATTTATTCTCCATGCGGCGCGTTAGTCCGCCTCTGACCGCAATCAAGGAACTTGTCGAGCCTCAGAACACGTTTGGAAGCAATGAAGTTGTAAATATGATTCCGTCATGGCAAATGGAAGTCGAGGTGCGGAGCCTATATCGTAGTGCCATGAAATTTGGCATATCTCCCGGCTACGCCACAGATGACACAGCAAGACACCAAACCCAAATTTATCAGGAAATCTGTCGAACCTCAGAACATGTTTGCAAGTGATGGATCCGAAAATATGATGCAAATGGAATACGAGGTGCGAAGTTCATTTCTTAGTAAACTAATTACCAATGGCATATCTCATGGCTACGCCACAAACGACACAGCGTGACACCCAACCTAGATCTATTAGTGAATTTGGACATGTCCCCTTGCACATCGTCAAATCCCAACTCCTCCGTACTCCTAATGCTGAGGGCCGGCAGAGTTGTTCAAGCCAAGTCCCGTCAAGAGCGTCGGGAACAGGTGTTGCGCAGAATAAGCGTCTTGGGGCCCAGGAGAGGGCCCAGG
>JNHV02000245.1:0-24178 GCA_001691785.3 Amanita brunnescens Koide BX004
GATTTGACCAGGTTCCGTAGTTCATCCTTCGCCATAAGCTGGGGAAAGTGTGACCGTGAATACCAGAAATGGGCACCAAGGAGAAGCCTACCTTGTCACTTATGATCAGCGGAATACTCTTCACGAGAACCTGAAAATATCCATGATTGTTTCCAGAATCAGAATCAGCCCCGGTTCCGTTCATCTCCGTTGATAAGCCGATGAGATGAAGGCCCCACCAACAGAGAAATTTTTGCAAATCACGAGAACTTGCCAATATCACGGCTTCATGTCTTGTAAGGAGTAAAGGTATCGGCGGTTCAAGGGTTTGCACTCTCACACCCTGCTCTGGATCGGGACCGTATCTTCGGTTATGCAGGAATCCCTGACACAACTCTTTCAGGTAGCGCTCAACGCAGATACGCTCATCGGCGGCATGCTGGTCAACGAGCACCAAACTTAAATCACCCAATGTATCGTCCTTTTTTTTTCCACCATCAAGTAATTCGCCAGCTGGCGGGGTCAATCTGCCTCTAATGAGGCAGGCAATGAACTTACGATCCACCTGACCTATAACCCTCGCGTGCTCGAGATCGCTTTTTACGAACCGGCATACAGGGCCGGCAGACTCAATTTGGAGGCCACCTCGCCTTGGACAAATTTCACAACTGTCAATGCGATTGACGAAAGGGATTGCATCATTTGTTGCCACGTATACCGAATTGTTCTAGTCATCTGCGTCAGTGTGAAAAGTCTGTTACACGCCCTCCGGACAGACCTTGAGAGCATCTTTGAGCCAATCTGGAGTTGCGGCTCTGCTCGAGTCGGTGGTTGACCCACGTAAAGATAGCGTGCGTCTTTCCTCACGGCAATCATTTGAACCTGATTCAATCGTGTCCTGTCGAATCATTGCCGCATGACAAGTATTCCCCGTTCGTGAGTTAATGATGAACGTTTGACCCGTTCGGCTATCCGTCCATCTCTGATATTCCTCATCATTCTACAAAAAAAGATTTGGTATGCATCGAACTAACTTCAAAGAACACGAACCAAGTCGATGCAAGGCAATGGGGCGGTCGAACCGTGGTGTCTAGTGTCCGTCAAATTGTCACTATACACTGCACTGTCATCGGTCTCTTCACTTTGAATCCTCTGAATTCTTCTTTTTTTCCGTGGTGATTCTGGTCTTCCCTTGATAGCTTCTCCACAAGTAACCTCGGTCACATATCCATAATTTTGAAGGAATCCGCGGACAATCGATGCTAAAAATGATGCAACGGTTTCCATATCCTATCTGCAGTTAGCTCGATGTTTGGTACGTGAAAAAGTACGTACTCGGATGTGAATGGCCGTTTTATCTGGCTCCAGACAGTTATCAATGGTGTCTGGAGGCAGTGTAAGGTTCAGCACATAGATGGGCCTCTTCTCGCTCTTCCGTGGAGAGCGACGGGTCACTATTCAGAATCAGCAGCTGGACAACTCGTGAATTCTCCCATACCTAATGCTGATATTCCTGTGTCATCCTCATCTTCTGGTGCCTGCGGCAATGAGCTGATGCTCATGCAAAGGTCGCGTCGCTCACATTCTTATGGAAAGTGCTTTTCGCAAAGACCGAATCTACTGCTTTGTGCAGATCACACTGGGAAATGAGGCGCCTATTCACATCTAGCCACACGTTAGAGCAAGACATGAATCACATTAACGTCAGACCTACACAGGAACTGGTACATCTATACACGATGTTTATTAGCTTAGGTCGATGAATAGACTAAAAAATCTCGCCTTCGAGGGAGCGCCGACGAGACTGATAAACCCGTCTAATTTCAGGTCGCCAGAAATCCTGCTTATTTCCTCAACCCGCTGCATACGTTGGTTACAATCCTTCATGTGTCGCTATTCATTATTCACCTTTACTAATGATTTCCCAAACAGATGACGGAACGTCGCCAGAGCAGAGCCAGTCTGAGAGATTAGACATAGAGTGTCGCAGTTCAGAGTCCTGGCATACCTTTGGAATACGCCATGTACCGTCTTTTGACGATCCTGGCTTTCTCTGATTCTGCAGATTTTGCAACGAAAACGATACATTTGGAAATACAAGAGCGTACGACTCCAGCTCATGACGAATTTGTTCCAACACCCGTACGGGGGGTGGATGAGAGCGACGGCGTACTGGAAGCTATCCGACATTGATTGAGAACGTTTGGCGGAAAAATGAATTACAACCATACATTGTAAAAGGCATCGCGGACATGGACTGTCGTTCCGGATGACTCCCTACGCCATCGAACCGCAGAGCCATTGTACAGGTTCTTTTCACCCTGGGCGCTCCTTAGTGAATTGCATGCATGACCGGGATAATCGGCTACCCACTTTGACAATAACGGACCATGTATCACGGGAACGACCCGTTCGGGAGCAGATTTCTAGGCAGGACAGATTTGCAATGGAAGYGAGTGCTATGAAGTACACGCGTTAGAGGCCAGTGCTGGGGATGGAAGCAATGTACCCTCGCCCCGGAACCCAAACGTCTCCAACGCGTTGATGGTATTGTCTGCATAAGGCTTAGAAGTGCCTAAGGAGTGAGGTATGAAGTGTCAAATTGAGTTGTCACTCTTGTCTTGGAAGCTCACTGTATCTGCCGCTGTCAGACCCTCCACCTACCACATCCAACGAGTCTGTACTGATCCCAACGCCATCGTCACGCACCCAACAGGCCCACTCTTCACAATCCACACCAACGTCCACGTGTCGCGCTTCCGCATCAAGGGCGTTCTGCAGTAGCTCCGAGACTATTTGCGGCAGCGAAGACAAGATCTGGGTGGACCTTAATTTTGCTCGGGTCAGAGGCGGCAGTTGCTTGATGTCCATGCAGATGCAAAGGCGATGACGTCATGTCGTTTACACAATCTACATTACATCCTGAAAATGCCATATCCTTTCTTGTCACCATCCCAAGTTGTCGACCTATCCAACGTGCGTAATCCGGGCTCATGCGATATGACACCCAGCGCAAGGCCTAAAACATCTCGGGTATCGGTTGGCTTGATAATCCCATCATCCCATAGCCGCGCCGTGGAATAGAGTGCAGTCGACTGATCTTCAATCTCCGCCCTCAGCGATCCATGCTGTGTGGGGTCCCTAACCGGGAATGAGCACAAAGTAGCATCCAACTAAAGCTAGCGTACTTGGACACGGAAGTCATGACCTGTGATAACTGGGCGGATCCCATAACGGATACCCGTGCATTCTAGCAAAACTTTGAGTAAACGGCAATTGTTTCCGGTCGTAGAAACAATAACTCACCGGCCACATCCACAAAAAGCGAGGGGAATACTAAAATAGAAGGGGTTACATAAATAAGGAAGCATCGAAAACACAAAGTTTCTTACAGCCCGGCCGGCCATTCCTGGAGAAAATGTGAGGCTATTTGACRTTGGAATGGAAATCTATGGCCTTACCATAATTTCCAGCGCCGAAGCTTCCACCCACGATAACGGTGAGCTTAGGCACGTCAGCACACGCCACCGCCCGAACCATTTTTGCTCCTGGGGAAGATATCATTATCAGGGTGAGTTTCGGGGCTCAATTCAAAACATGCCRTCTTTAGCTATACCGCCTTTCTCGGCTTTAGAACCAACCATGTAGCCTAAGGTGCCAAATGAGAGTTAACCATTGAAGGAACTGAGACTGGCGTACCTGTCACATTGACAARGAATAGCAAGGGAATTCGACGCTGGGAACACATTTCTATGAAATGGGTAGCTTTTAGTGCGGATGGTGAGAACAAGATTCCATTATTTGCAACGATGCCAACAGGATATCCGTGGATATAAGCAAAACCCTGAATTATCACCGTAAGGATGCTATCTCTCTTTTTGGTTAAGCTACGCACGGTAATGATAGTTGTACCGTATTCCTTCTTGAATTCCCGGAACCGACTACCATCGACGATTCGCGCAATCACGTCGCGCATGTCAAATGGCTGTCGACCATCTGTTCCGACAATGCCATGCAGTTCAGAAGAAGGGTATAGTGGATCATCAGGCGTTGCAGTCGGAGGAACAGCCTTCCGACCAGCATAGCCCAGATCGCCCACAATTCCCCTAGCAATCGCAATGGCGTGTTCATCATCTCGTGCCAAGTGGTCGGTGACACCACTTTCGCTGGAGTGCATAAGTCCTCCTCCCAGTGTTTCTTCATCAACATCTTCGCCAGTTGCTGCCTTGACTAGCGGAGGTCCGGCCAAGAATATGCGTCCTTGGTTTTGTACAATAATGTTCTCGTCGGCCATAGCGGGAACATAAGCACCGCCTTAACACGCAGGTAAGAATCARAGGAGTGAGATGTTGGAGGACAAACCTGCGACTGATATTCCATGCACAATGGCAATTTGGGGAATGCCGACCGCAGACATTTGGGCCTACGGGCGGAGTGAGCCCTTACAAGCGCAGGAGAAAACGATTCTGACCATGTTATAGAATATGCGTCCGAAATGCTCCTTGTCTGGGAACACATTAGCTTGATGTGGCAGAGCGGCTCCTCCGGATTCCACTGCGCATGTTGTAAGAGGACGTCCATAGGGAAGAATGAGGTAGCATACCGACATAGACACATGGAAGGCCATTCTCCCGAGCAATTTCTTGCGCACGCAGATGTTTCTTGACTGTGAGAGGGTAATATGAACCGCCTTTGACAGTCGCGTCATTGACCACCACAACACATTCGCGTCCGGATATTCTTCCAATGCCCGTAATCATGCCGGCCCCGGGAATGTGCTGACCTGGATACACATCATGCGCGGCCAGCGGAGACAGCTCAAGGAATGGTGAATTTGGGTCAAGGAGAAGATTGAGTCTAAGCTGCGACTATCAATGACGGGCCATCCGAAGACGCGAAGTACGTACCGTTCACGAGGCAACTTCTTCCCCTTGCTCCTCATCCGCTCTGCAGCCTTCGAACCGCCTCCTAACCGCGCATCTGCTGTCTTTCTTTCCAGGTCTGCGACTAGTTCATCCATGGCAGCCGACTTGGCGACAAATTCAGGTGATGAGGTTGAAATGAGAGATGGTAGAACAGATGCATGGTAAGTCCTAGCTATGCGTGGCGCTATTCTGGACAGAGATCTTTGCAGGACGCAGCGCAACATTTGTGGGGTATGGATGAGTACCGGGAACCGGGCACAAGTTCCGATCATAAGTAGTGATCGGGCGGACCTTGTATAGAAATGATATATGCATCTAATCTAATCTAAAAATCCTTCCACTCGTCCCAGTCCGACGTCTTTTTGGTATTAGGTGTGGTTGGTGTAGCTGTGTCCCAGCTCATCGCGGATGTCGGAATAGTTGTACGTCCATGTTGATATTCTCCAAAGAAATCATCCTCGTCATCGCGGCCATTGTACAATGCCGTCGTCTCGCCATCTGGTCTCATGGACAAGGCATCGTAGCCTGCTCTTGAAGGACCTGCGCCAATCCTGTCCTTCACGGTATCCACTACACCACCTACACTCTCGGCAACATCAACACCCAATTGCGACTTTGACCACTGGTTCGCAGCACTGCCAGCTATGGCCGCTCTTTTCTGTGCTTCGGTCATATACCCCTTAACGGTAGCTTGAAATGCAGGGTCTGTCACTTTCTCTACTCCTGGCTGTATAATGTTCTCGGACACAACTCGAGAGGCTCCCATGACAGCTGCTGAAAAGAGCGACCAACCTTTGCTCAGAGCTGCTGTTGGATTGCCCTGGAATTCACCTAGTGTGGGAACTGCTGCAGATGATAAGGCAAAGGATGGGTCACTCGGTGCCGGCGTGCTGCCAAACCCAGTGTAGCGACCACCCTGAGAAGGTGGAAGATCTAAGGGTCGGTTTGCATTTTCTTTGCCGAGCGATGAAAAGTAGGCTTCATTCCGGCCCTTTTGATCAGTAGATAAGTCTGGGGTCGTTTGTGAAGTGAGAGCAGGCGAAGCACTGCGGCTTGACACGTTGCGAGTAGAGGCCCTGGATTTCCTAAGGCCTTGGGAAGGAGCAGGAGAGTCAGAGCGGCTGATGATTGGATCCGACGCGGGCGGACTCGAGGGAGCCCAGGCTTTTCCGGCAAGCATCGCGTCCAGCTAGATTGACATGAGTTGACTCTCAGGTAGGACTTTGGAACACTATACCTTTTCGCGATACTGTGTTGCTGCCCAGCAGTGGTATTTGTCATATGGGCTCATTCCATCCTTGTAACCTCCCTGCTCGACGGGCGTATACGATCTCACAAACTCTTGGAAAGGAACATTTCCTCCCAGCTGAAGTACATTGAATGTTTGGTCAAACAGTAGTGGAGCACCTACCTGCATCCTCCTGATTTGGTCGTCTTGCCATGCGTCCATCGAGACGGACCGGACGAAGCTAAGTGCGAGTGTTATTAAGAACAAGGAGGTAGGTCAGGAATAGCCGTGCCTGACATGCACACCAAAGCCTCGATGCGTGCCTGCGCATTGTAGGCAAAGAAAGATGGCGAAACTGGGGTATGTCAGCAAAGTGCGAGCGAGAAAAAGGGGCAGACCTGAGGGAGGCCCACTGGGGGTTTGGGTTTGTGCAGTCATTGCAGACTTTGTTGCCGAGGCCGTCGGTTCTGATGAGATCCTGGAGAAGTTTCTTTGCAGTGGCCTGGTCAGGCATGGTGGCGGCAGAGAACAGAAGGTGCACTGCCACAGGGGACAATGACAGTCGCCGGACCGTCGGGCGTTCGCTGCACACCGCCAAGCTTGCACAGCCACCCGCCCTCGCTGCCCACAGCAGCCTTCGCGGCTAAACCCGGCCTTCTGCACGTTCTTTCCACCCATGATTCAGCAGAACAACCTCAGGCAGCATCCAGACGTCCACAGGCTCCCCATTGCACGCGAAAAAATCACGGATGACCCCGAGGAATGGGCCATATGGGTCGGACACAGGAAAGTGGACCGCACTCTTCCTCATCGCCTGTCAACTCGACGCTCATAACAGGCATTACTCGCTAGAAATAGTCCAACATCCTCTCAGAGCACGAATGTGCGGTTTCGGTGACAAAGTACGCCTTTCGCCGGCCCCTGCTTAGCCACTCAACAGATTTCTAGGACAGGAGACCATTGGCGCCCGCTGTGGTAGCCAAGCTAGTCGTAAAACGTGATGATGATACCGTTGTAGACTCTGAGTACACGCCTTTCAATCCCCGCTCATAGCCCCGACTTACGCTTCTTAGAGAGCTCGACTATTCGTTCTTTTTAGTGACCGTTGACTTATGGTCAGAGGATGGCAAGCGAGAAGTGAACCTTGTCCTTCACCCATCCTCTGTGGAGCGTTATGTTCCAACAAGTACGTCCAAAACGAAGCGGCGGGGCACGAGCTCTTCGACTCAAGGACCTCGCGCGTCTGGCAACCAGACACCTGTCGAGCGGAGCAGTCCAACATCTGCCCAACATCGTCTAGATGAACCGGTAGGCTGTTCTAGACCAAGACTATTTACAGATAATTAATTAAGACAACCAGGCTTCCCCGACACCAATAACTTCCCCTGAAACACCAAGTTATTATACACAAACTGTAACAGATAATGCTAATTTTCAARCCACGGCTACTTATGGCACTCCTACATCGGAAACCGCACCGGCATGGAACTATCCTCAAGGTCATGTGATAGACCGCAACGCTAGTTATTCTGCAACAGCTCTACCTTCGGTACAAACGTTTGGACGCAATGCAGACCCGACAAGTGTCATTAATGCCACACCTTCAGAACAATGGACGAATGGAACTGAACCAGACATGTTAGCATACCGCAATTGGGGAACAGATGGTTATTCTACTCAACATTATGCCACTACACAGACAGATCCTTCTCTGCGAACAAACCAGCACGATAATCGCGAGCAACCCGCATGGCCGCAGCAACATGACGAATACACTCCTTCAGCAGAACACCCTATGTACAACTCCAGGGCATTCACCTCTTCACCCCAAACGTTGCAAACCCCCGTATCACAAGCACCTCCATCACAGCCTTATTATCCCCAAACTCCAGCGCAACAGACTGCATCACCCGCATCATCTGCGCAAACCGTTGCCGTTTCTGCTCCTGCTCCCCCTTCCCGGGCACATAATTACACCCGAACTTTGGTAGGACCTTTATCTGCAAATGCCTGTCGATTAATGGATGAACACCGCAAATGGGGAATATTCTTTCTATTTCAAGATCTATCCGTCCGCACCGAAGGTCCGTATCTTTCACAACTTTTTCTGGTATTAATCATGACGGCCTAGATCCAAAGGTACGTTCCGCTTAAGGATGCGTCTATTAAACATCGGGGCGTAAGCAGATTCTGTCATTCTTCTTGCCTGTTTGACATTTCAGGCTGTCGGTTCGTTAGGCCCCCAGCGCCCGACTCGGGAGCGACCCGCATTCACACGGATTTATCACCCGTTCTCGCGCAAGCTTTCACCCAACCCTTCACGGTCTATTCGGCTAAGCGTTTCCCAGGTGTCCCAGGTATGTAGATCGTGTCATCTGCACTGGTATAAGCGGATCTTAATTAGACTTTGACAGATACAACCGCGTTATCTATCGCGCTCGGCAACCAAGGACAGAAATTGCCACTAGTACCTAACCTCCCCTGGCTTGTTGCCTGTGGCGCTAACCTCTTTTGAACAGCGCAACCGCCACAATAATAAACGCCGACAACACGAATCGGACTCTGATGATGCCGATAGTGACGAGGCATAGTAATATAGCTCACCAATCTTATTGAGATCCTCGGTGTCATTAAATTTGGCCCATTATTCTCCCTCCCCCGTTTATCATTTTAGATTATCTCCACGAATACCGCTGGTTGTACGTCTTATCGCCTAATTTCCGTCTAGTCACTGTTTCATATGCCGTAATCATTTGCACTGTCTGCGGATAATTTTGGCATATTCGTTCAAGCTGTGACTTGGCTTTTTGCTCCCTCTCGCCTGTCACCTCTATGTCGTCCCAGTCATCACTGGTACCGTCGGGTCTAATGGGGTTGATAATGTACCCAGCTTCGAGGCGCGCCAAAACCATTGTCAACATTCTTAAAACAGTACTGTGTGGTCGCCAAACATTCCAATTCGGTGCAATGTGCTGAAGAAGGCGGAGAGGCCGCACAATATCATCGCCACCGAACAGCGTGGTGGCAATTTCAGGGTTCAAACGTGCAAGCTTGGCGGCTGAACTTGCAAGCTTGCGTTTGGCGCGGCGGCGTTCAGCTTCGGATGCAGCGCTAGCCCTATCGCCGGAAGGATCAGAGAGCTCATCACCATCAGCACCAGAATCGTCCAGGCTTTCCAGGCGCTCAATCTCCTTCACCAATATATCGTGTGGGCTCTGCCACTGGCTCCAATACGGCAGAATAACCTTCTCCACGACCTCGAACGCATGATCGATCTTCCCTGCTCGTATAAGGGCTATCACGAGGTGATTCCAATTATGCGAGTCGTAGCCGAACCCTTGCGCTTTGTACTCTTCCCATGCACTCACCACTTCAGCATGGTATCCCGCGGCCGACATGGCGTCCACGTAAATGGACAGTGGGATACATAAAATGCTGCTCTTCAAGCTTGAACGATGGGAGTCAGGCTCGGGCATGTCCACGATTCCCCTCGTGCTTTCTGAGAACTCTATCCCAAGCTGGACAATTTGAGGCCATAGCTGTAGCACAAATTCGGGTTTTGTGGCACGCCGGTAGCTGTCCAGAAGCAAAGCCAGAATACCTAGCGTAGGTTGACCTCCCGCGCCGAGGATATCTCGGTACAGTCTCTCGACGTCCTCCAGGCGCTTTTCTCTACAATAGGCACTGAGCAGAGGGCTATAAACATGCTCTAAGGCAGTCCTCCGATCCTTACAAGGCTTGTTCCATTCAGCATCTTTGGGGGTCAAACTCTTGACAAATTCTTCGGCTAATATCAAACTTTCCGGATTCTTCTTACGGGAGAATAACCCGTGACTTTTGAGCAGCGTTGTGATAGATATAGATGAGGGCTCGATCCCGCGCTGAATCATCTCGTCCAATACACCCTTTGCTTTGGGTAAGTCTCGGGAGTCGATGAAGCCTGCCATGATAATCGTCAAACAATAGACCGTGACCAGTTTATCGGATTCCGGCAGCTTATCCATCTGCCGAAAAATGTTCGTTGCAACATTGATTAGACCAGAATCACAGGCCGATTGGAGAAGGATTGAATAAGTGTATGCGTCGGGCTCAATATGGAAGGACCTAAGTTTGTTGAAAAGGCGTAAGACGAGACGATAAGGAGCGCCAATTTTCACATAGGCCTTGAGCAGGGTGTTGTAGGTCTCCGTTCCGAGTCCGAGAGTATGATCTGAAAAGGCGGCCTGAAAACGATTGAACACTCTGATTACACCTTCCCAGGACCCTGCTTCAATGTGGGCATTCATCAAAGTCGTGACCATGTGACCATCGGGAATGATACGTTCTTGGATTGTGCGCTTGAAGATAGCCTCTGCGCCGTCAACATCCCCTCGGCGAGCCAAGACAGACATAATGGTGTTGTAGATGACGACGTTCGGCATTAAGCCGGCTGCTTGCATCTGAGCTAAAACGGCAGTGATAGAAGTCATATCATTGCGAAGCGCAAAGCTATAGATGATAGCCCCAAATATGTACACGTCTGCCTTGTAGCCAGCTTTGGACATGAGACGAAGCCATTCATTGATCTGCTCGAGATCACCCCGTCGTGAAAAACCGTGAATCATCACGGAATACGCGAATTGAGTAGGTGAATTAAGCCTTGACCCATCTGCACCCTCGGGATAAAAATTGTCGAATAGCTCCAAGGCTTTATTCATATCGCCCTGGATAGCGTGAGCGTTCACATACGTGGCTTTGGCGTCATGGTCATCCCAGCCGTGGTCCGCGAGGTCGTCAAAGCACTGTTTAGCGCGGATATGGTCACCCTGTTGAGCATATAATTGTAATCCTATAATCAGGTGGGATCGGCTCGGCTTGCTTCTGTTGTTGGGTAATGACTCGTAGAGCTTATTTGCAACTCGGAAAGCATCAGCGCGGGTCAGAGCAGCGACCAAGCAATATTCAATCTGCACTGGAACGTGGAGTTCTTGCGCCTGCATAGTATGATAAACCTCAAGAGCTGGCACAGGCCGCCGCATCTCGCAAAATAGTTCGATTAGGACGTGACAACGCTTTTCGAGTTGTGCCCGAGGTCTGTCTTGTTTCGCATMGAGAAGCTCGACTGGGTGTTTAATACTGGCCAAAATGTGATGCAAGCTAAGGCGGAAGGAACTTCCTGCGGGATTTTTCAGCCGGACCCTACTCTTTGTGTCATAGAGGAGTGGTTCGATAAACTTCCATTCAGCCACAAGGAAGTCAACGACATGAATCGCATCACGGCTGCGGTAGATAGCAAGAGCAATTGCTTCATAGGCATGAGCGCTGTCAAAGTCCTTGCTTGGCGCGGGAATTTCTTGGGCATTGCGAAGTAGCTCAAGAGCTCGGTCAGAATCATCTAGCATGGAGGCACAACGGGCCAGGAGACAATGACGTCTACGATTGCGAGGGGATGAAGAGGCTAAAGGCGACACTATTGCCTGAAGAGCTCCTGAAAGAGACTTTGCCCAACCATGTACAGCATCCACATCTAGATCGCTCTCACGCTGCTGTTCAACGATTTTAATCATTTTGTCCATTAGCCCAAACAGGTCGTTGGGAGGGATGACGGAAAGCGCGTCAGACTCCACAGCGGCTAGATAGGCATTCCATGCCTCATCGAGACTGAGCTGTTCCAGTTTCAACTGTGACAGTCGGCTAAATCGTTCTGCTGCTTCAGGCAAAGCTGGAGTAGAAGCTGAGGCATTTAGACTATCGGGAGGGCTGCCCCGCCCTCCTAAGGAGCTGAACTGAGGAGCGAACAAACGCACGGGTTCCGAGGCATGGGGGGCGTGTCTTCGCTGAAGGCTGTGAACGGACCGGTTGGTATTTGTCCTCGTTCGGGTATGCGGAACTCGAGAAGGTTCACGTCGGGAAATACGGACCCGGTTGGCGAAAAGCTCTTCGAGCACGAGCTTGCGGCAGTGAACTGTAAGGAGAACGGTATAAATTACATCTATGCGCATGATGCAATTCACTAACTTGGACACCAGTCAGAGTGCCTATTTGAGCATTGTGTCCATTCCTGACACTCGAAGAGCTGTTCCAAACAGGTGTGATCCGAAGCCTTGTGCTTTCCCTTGGTGCGACGCGGAGCGGGCGTAAAGAAGCTCGATGAGACATTCTTCTTTGGCTGAGAATGGAGGCTACACGCTAGTGCAACAGGACCGATGGCAGAACGACGAGCCGAAAGGAGTGAGTTGAGCACACGTGAGGCAAGAGGTTCGACCATAGGGCTCGTCGAGATGAGATCTATACTTTATGGTACAATACAAGTCAGCCCATGGGACGATGGGAGTAGAAAATACGTACTGGCCCGGACGCGTTGTGCGTCCATGCAAAAGTTTCGGAGCGTGTTGTCGCGTGTTTGCCGGCCATCACATAATCTCCGCCTCATGCAATTGGCACTGGCTCAACCTGAGCATGAGATTGTCATTGTACAGACACCAGAGGAACTCCAGCAATGCTACAATGTGGTATCACTTATTCATAGCTACGCCTTGAACAAGTTCTGAGTCAAATGATTCCAGCGTTTCGCCGTCTTCGTCCACGAGCAGAAATTCCCGCTCGACATCGAACTAGACGAGTTTGTTCAATCTTCATYTGAACTGCTAGAAGTCCTGTCTGACCGTTCCAGGTTCGATGAAACAGCCACACATTTCCTCCTCAGGTTAACACCTTCTCTCACACCAATTGGGACGATCCGCACTTTCCAAATCGCAGATGGCCAGTATTACAAGCTCACTCGTCTAGCAGTCCTGAAAGAGTACCGCCGGTTTAGTTTCGGACGTAAGCTTGTTCAGGCTATGCACGATTGGGTCAGGGATGCC
Organism: Amanita brunnescens Koide BX004; assembly: GCA_001691785.3. Taxonomy (NCBI): domain Eukaryota; kingdom Fungi; phylum Basidiomycota; class Agaricomycetes; order Agaricales; family Amanitaceae; genus Amanita; species Amanita brunnescens. The sequence goes on from JNHV02000245.1 coordinate 12,978, forward strand.
GCAACGCATGCGGGTCAGACCGGTTCCGTTCAAATAGTTGCTCATTCCCAGATCCCGGTCAAAGGCTTCTATGCAAAGTAAACGTCACTCTGAGCTACTCATGATCCTCACTGATGGCATCAACCTTTTCAGGTTTGGTTATCGACCAGAAGTGAGTATATGAGCCAAATTGATAAGTTGAGGTTTGATGTTCATCTTACCTGAGGGCGAAGAATTTGATGAGTGTGGCGATCCACATCAGAAGATGGTCCTTCATTTACCACTCCATTCATCATCCTAGCTATCCTAAAGCAGCCTGGCACCGATCCAAAAGCATGTGCACAGTCATTGATATTGAGTGGCGGATGCTACTATATTACAAATGCAACAGGACTAGCGTGTCCAAAAATACTAAAGATACAAAATCAGCGCCATAGGTATAGCCATATACAGCTGTCCAAATACCAACGAATAGATATAGAATTAAACGAAAGTGTAGACCAAAATGTGCATGAAGAGTGGGTCGTAAGGGGTCGTAACTAGTCGTTAATCAAAAGATTCAAGAACGGTTCAGCCGGTTCAAACCATCGTCAGTACTGAGATCATCACTGTCGCTTTCAAAGTCCAATCTCATGTGTGAGAAGCCAGGACTGCCGGGGAGAATGCTGAAATTGATGCTGGATATCGGTCCAGTCGTGCCTTCCTCGTATAGCTTGCGCGCAGCTTCATACTCCATCTTCTCTTGCTCAGCTTGCGCGAGGAAAGGCTACGCCTGATCAGTACATTGCAATGGAAATGATTCAATATAACCTACCTGGCGCTCAGCATCGGTCATCGAACGCCACTTGGCAGCAGCAAGAACGCTTTGCTTCGTTGTTTCTGTCTCATCACCAAACACATCCCGAACAAGTCTGGGATTCGCACGAATGCGCTGGAGAAACATGAAATAGGCACTGAGGGGTTTCTTGGGGGCATTGGGGTCCTTGATATTGCCTTTGCGCGATTTGCCAGCTTTCCGCTGGGCAGCGCGGAAAGCGTTCTCACGCTTGATATCATCGGGCGTGAGAGAACGCATATACGCATCGAGCTCGCGCTCACGGGCTTCCTTCATAGCCTGCGAACGCCGTTTATAAGGCTAGAAAAGGTACATGAGGTTATGAAAGCGGCATGACGTCAGCAGGAGCGCGTACCTCTTTCTCTTCTGGACTGAGATTGGCGTATTCTTGGCCCGCTTCCTTCGCTGCCTGCGCAACGTTTAATTTCCGAGTGCCGGACGCCTGCTGTTTCTGGATCCAATCGGTGAAGTACAGTTGCCACGCAGACGGTGCCAATTTTGGCGGCTTCAACACCGGCTTTAGTGCTATCAATAAACATTAGCCCATGCCATTTCAGGCCGCCGTCTGCAGGTACTCACGTATGTCGTTTCCCTTTTCCTTTTCGGGTAGAAGCTCGTCGGCGGGAGGAGTACGCTTCTTCCTCCGAATAGTCGCGTCCCGATCTTCGTTGCTGATAACGGACTCTGCTCGCCGACTGTAAGAGCGCGTCATGTTTGGAGCCCGGGCCTCTGACACGGACGGGGCACTCGACGATTGGAATATCTGATTGGACGTGATAGAACCGCGTCGTCCGGGTATTCTTTGCCGTACAGTGCTGTCACAAAGGGGCGAATGACGGACCGAGTGTCGGGGGATAGAGGGGGAGCGCAGAGAACTGGGACCATCCCACAGTTGCGTCGCCCAGGACGGCGTTGCAGCGGACACATCCTGTGGAGATATTGAATCGACCCTTTGTCTGTGAAAATGTTGAAGTTCGTCAATGGGAGAAGTTGGCGATAGAGATCGGGGGAGTGGATGTAGAGCGGCGAAGGTAGCCGGAGAAAGCGGCATGTTGGGCGGAAAATGCGATTGCTCACTAAAAGGAACAAAAGAACTAGATTGTGACGTGTCCAATGAAGATGGGATGGGTATCGGCGAGGCTGGCGATCCTGCGAGCGAGAAATCAGAGTCGTTTACCCAGTTGGCTAGAAATGGAGGATTGTCCAACGATGGAGATAATTCAACCCGGGCCGACGTATACATGCTGATGGGAGATGCAGGAGGGATATCATAATCGAGCGGCGTATGCTCGGGGGCGGGAAGGAAAACAGGCTTGCCAGAGTCGTGCATCGGCTCCCAAGGCAAATGACCTGGGCCAGACCCCATGTGAATGTCTTCAAAATCGAGGGGACCAAAAATCATCAGATGGTCGTTATCGGTATTGGAGTTAAACTGGGAGGGATCGTTGAAGTTGAGGCCTTGATGAGAGACCCTTGGGGACATATCAAGGTAGGCGATGGCGGAGGAATCAAAGGGGAGACGGGTGGCAGTAGGCATGGGGGGCCTGAGAGGGGGACGCGAGAATAAAAGCGTCTGGACCACAGACCTAGAATGGAGGAGGGTGAAGCTTGAAAGTAATTTTGCGAAGCGCCGGGGCAGCGCTATAAGAAGCGGCATCGGGGTCGGAGATCGGAAGCGAGATACTATTCAAGAATGACTTGTATCAGCGACTGCTCTTGACTGCAGAAAGGGGTTTCGGTTGGCAGCTTCTATATCAGGCCGGCGAACCGGTCTGCGCCTGCGCGCCGTCCAACGAATCCGCGAAATACCACGCACAACCGATGACAAACAATGCCCTTCCCAGCGGCTGAGGCTGTGTCGCGCTAGAATCCCAGTCGGGAGCGGGCAAGAATGGATGACTGCAATTTGCGCGAACACCCAATGCAGCAATGCACCGTATAAGGAAGGCGCGACCCGAGAGTTCGGCATCCATTGTCCAAAGTCCGATATCCGAGTATGACATAAGATTAGTGCGAGCTCACAAACACATGAACAGATACATGACATTTCTCAGAATGGCGCGAATTACAGATCCAGATCCAATTCCATCAAAGAATCACTATCTCCGGCACATGGTATTTCTTGCTGTTGTATGTACTCTTGCCAGCCTGCTCGATCAGTGCCGCCAACAATCGCGCCATAGCAACATCAGCGCCTCGTGTCTCCCGAATATTAAACACTGGACGCACCTCCCAACCGGGAACGTCTTTCATGATCTCGCGCTCCCGCGCCAGGGCCGCCTGTTGGCGCCGATAAGCATCACGGTCTCCTTCCGCCATTAGTAAGGGGACCAAATGTATACGCGACCAGATTTTTTCTCGTTCTAATTCCCTAAAAGAAGCACATGCCAAATTAGTTTATATTCCGAATCCAGCACGGCCCGAAGCCAAGTCAGAATAGATAAGGATGCGGACACATGCGGCCGGATCCTATCGTGCCACGTTTAGCGATGAGCGGGCTATGTCGTGACACGTTTCATGCTCACTTGATTGTTTGTACACTCCGGTGCAGACTAAGCATAAAGACACACCTTCTTTCCAGATTGCCTTTCCCAATTCGATAAAATCCATATGCACATATTGCTGTGACACCCCCGAGTATAGCATAGGCCCCTGGGCCCTTCACAGGAAGGTTGCGCTTGTACTTGACAGCCTCAAAGCCCCCTGCTGGGGGCATATCTCTGAGAAATGGATGAGAAGGATATTCACGAGAGCTCTACGGCATGGTCATACTGTCTAAAAGGGACCGACACTGCATTGCGGACGGTGAGCACTAGGAAGAACTCTAGCGTGGTGCACTTACTAGTTGGCAATGGAACTGAATCAGAAGTATGAGTCGGGATGGTCGGATTCCCACGTGATGTTGGTTTGCGCCGTGGGAAGCACTGCGAATGTTGCAAGTCGTACTCAGCGGCGCGACGCCGCCCAGAGCCAGGAGTCAGACAATAGATGTGAGCTTGGTGTGCACCGGGTCTTGTGCTGCAAAACTTTCGGCCGCCTGAATCAGTGATATGTCGAGGGGAGCCAACGGAACAGTTGGTCAGAATAATGCGCCAATATACTTCAGCACTGCCAGCTGTCGGGGTCTCGCGTCTCCTTTCACACCAGCCATCATGTCCAGACACCCGTCCCCTGGTCCTTCCTCCCAGCCTGCTCAACAGCCGCCGTCCATTTCTGCAAGACAGAAACCACCAAAACCTTACCCCATCGGTATAGCAGCCGGTGCAGAAGATGTTAAGTATCAGACAAAATACAAAGAACTCAAGCGAAAAGTCAAAGACATTGAATCCGTTCGTTTTCACGTCTGTGTTCTGCAACTCTTGCACTCAACGCCCTCAGGACAATGATAAACTTCATTTCAGAGTCCTTCAAGCCAAACGTAGCATACAACGTATGAAAGTCGAACGAGCGTGCGTAGTTTGTTTCTTTATTTCATCCATGCGTTCAAGCCTTGTTATTGCAGCATCCTCTATGAACGTCTATCTTCTACTACGCCTCCTCCTGACGTGCATGATCAACACCCAATTCAACCAATTCACCATCCCGCTTCTGCTCCTCCATACCAACAATCCTTACGCGGTCATCCGGGAAATGTGCAGCACCGCGAGATACGCGATCACGCTCCTCCGGGAGATGATCATGCTCATGCTGAATACCTGCGCTCACAGGGAAATTCAAGAGCACCAACCTCAGATACTCGTCATCTCCAAAAAATGGACTACCCTATCGGGCCCGTTGCTACATCTCCGCATATGATGCATAGTCCTAGGCGCAGTTCAGGTGGCCATGACTCTGGACGTCAGCTTTCACATATGCAGCAACTGCAATCAATGCCAATAGAAATTCCCCGTACCCATAGCCTTCCTCCTCACACGAGCCCATCCCTCCACCATTCTCATGTACCACCTTCTAGTGAGCGGAGCAGGTCACATCACTCCTCCCATTCCCGCGGACACCCGTCATCACAACCTTATGTAGCTAGTCCGAACCAACAACCTTATCCGGATAATCGAGCGCCCTCTCAGCATACGCAAAGCCCGGCCCTCTCCGAGAGGGAAAGACCAAGACGCCTCGACATGCATGAGGCGAATGAGCCGCATAACATTGCACGTCATCAGACACCAGTTGCACAGCACTCCCCGTCTCTTCATGCTAGCGATATACGATCAACAAACCGTGCACATGGCCACCAGCCGATGGGTCCCGGAGCGTATATTAGTAGAGATGAACATCAAGATATGGACCGCGAGCGCGAGTGGGAGCGAAGCCGTGAATTGAACCGGGGCCGTGAGTATCCCTCGTCGCATGTGCCATCCCCTTTGTTGCACCGGTCGCGTTCGGCCTTGGAACGCGGCGAACATCCAGAACACCATCCTCGGGCTCGAGAAGATCCTGGCTATTATCACGAGGGTCCTCCGAGCAGTTACCCCATACATCGCCACCCAGACTCTCCAGGCCCGGGATCCGGTCTGGGACAGAGGCCTGATACGCTTGCTCACAGTTATGGTTCAGAGCGCTCTCGATCATATCGTCTTCGTCCTGTCAATCAACCACATGACGATGATGAATATATGCATGCGGAAGATGGACGGTCACAGATTCCCAGTGGCGGCGCCGGCAGCAGCGCTCCGCTACCACAGGAACCATCCCGTACACCCGCTGAGCTTTCTAGAAAGCGGAGCCACAACGAGATGGATGTAGACAGCGATCCCGAAACCGAGATAACGTCTGGTGCAGGAAATCCAGGATATATTGGTGGAAGGCTTTCGGACGATAGGAGTACGAAGCGTTATCATTTACCTCGGAACGTTGGTAATCATGAAGATAGCCGGATAGGACAACCATGAAGCAATTGGAACAGACCCTTCCAATCAACCCGTCTCGGCTGCTCTTAAAATGTGTGTTGTATGTATTTACTGTGATCCTCAAAGGTGCTATCTATTGGTAAAATAGCATTGATTGGTCAATACATCTAAATATTCTTGGCTATCCATTTGTGGATGTCGCTTTATGGGCAAGGTTCGTGTCTGCTGACTAGTCACCGGTTCGTCAGTTACCATTCCAAGGCACCATTGCCCTTGTTCTGAGATCAGGACCGGTATCTCTGCCCCACAATAAACTGAACTGCTATTCTCGAAATCATTCAGAGCAGCCAATTGGAATTATTCAAGGCACAAAATTATTGATGACATAGACTAGCGGGATAAATACTGTGTCACCGAACTCGCCCATGATCGCCTAGCAAAGGACAAGGTTCGCTGCTGGCACTTCTGTCTCCATTAACATCCAATCCAGAAGGCCAAGAAGCTGTCGAACGTTCGTAAGATTCGGGGTACCTCGTGATAACTTGCTTGTGGGCCCGAATAGTGCAAGCACCATCACCATTCGGGATGTGCTCCTGGTGCTCAGCTAAACTATGTTTGTTTAGGAATACGCATTCGTGGTCGTGGGTATTCGTGCCTTCGCTGCTACAGCCGGCAGCGACAACTGCATTACGTTTTGCCGCGGCGATGGCTTTTAAATCCAAAATAATATCCATGATGTAAGGCCTATGGCCAGTGCATCGCGCTGTGTCAGCAATGTATTGACGAGTTCGGGAAAGAAGTGCGCCTATCCGTGTCGGACTGTCCGGCACTGGCAATGAAGGCCGCTCAAAAGAATTTCTGTGGCGGCTGACAAGGGCCGTATCGGCGGCTATCCTAGCTCCATCTGTCCCCGAAGACTGCGCCCCGGACCCCGCCTGGTTTGGAAAACCGTCTCTGCTGGCTCGGAAAGCCGGCGCGGTTTGGCTTGATTCACATACGGCCAAAGATTGAAGGGGGGACAGCGACCGGCGCGTCCTCCCGCGAACATCTCCTGAGGAACCGGCATGACACTTGAAACCGTCTAACAAATCTTGTATTTTAAGAACTTTGTACAGCGCATGAAAGAAGTCAGCCGACCTTCAAAAGAAGCTTTCCAGGATCGGTATGCGTTCACRGAATTTGCATTATCTCTGGCAGGTATGGTTGAGCGGGGAAAACCTGAAAGGAACAGATAATCTCACAGACGTGGGTGCACAGTMATTGAGTCCCTGGCATGATCATCAAGACAGCTTTCGGCTAAGCTAGGAAATCGGTGTGTGATGTGATCGCCCATGGTACAATCAAGGAGCTAGCCACTAGCAGAACGGAAGATTGGCTGACACCCATGCCACTTGTTAGCGGCACGCCAACATGGCTCCACCTGACAAAAGTACTRGCAGATCAGGGTAGCCCCATGATAAAGATGACAATCTGCCACACCCTCGGCCCCAGGAAATGGTGGAATCAAAGAAATGATAACGAAGCCGAATAGCTCACGAATAGCCCCTGTTGAATTACGGGGATCCAGACGAGTCACATAGAGACCGATTGCGGGAAAGAATTAACAGACAGGAGCTTAGAACATCGCAAGTCACAGCCATGTTCCCAACGGGCGTTGCGAAGTGCTACCTGTGGTAATAATAATCAGTACCATTCCATGACTCGGGAACAATCAAACTAATAGAATATTTGACTTGGATTGAGTAGAAGTGAATTCGGAAAAGGCTCTACTATGGCATAGATTGATCGTTGTCTGTGTTGGCATTTCTCACGTCCTTAATGACAGCCTTGTTCTCACATTAATTCGAGTCTAAATCATCTTCAGGTATTCTACGACAATTTTGCTGTATCTGACCGTCCAATTAAGACATGGGCCCTACCGATAGACGTGTTCAGCTAATAGGAGTGGATCAGTCAAATACACTGTTCTTGGTCGCACGCACTAGACTTACAATGGAGGTTTGCGGCAATCTCCGCTTCAGCGCGATCACCGTTGGCTAGAAGCTTTTCTTTGTTATACAAGAGTTCTTCACGTGTTTCTGTCGCAAACTCTTGATTCTGGGCTGTGGCAAATGGCGATACAGGTAAGTCATCTAGGCACAGGTATATCATATGAACCTTACTTTCAACAATAGCATCAACAGGGCACGCTTCTTGGCAAAAGCCGCAATAGATACACTTGGTCATGTCGATATCTGCTTTAACTCAATTTTTACTTTACGAAAGAAACGGAACATATATGCACCATATTTAGTTGTTTTCCTTGAACCATCTGCCCGTGCCTCGCTCTCGATAGTGATTGCTTGAGCAGGACAAATTGCCTCACAGAGCTTGCAGGCTATAAAAAGCTAATCAGTCACCATCCTTCCGCCTTTCGCGCAGCGCCCTCACCAATACAACGCTCCTCGCCACTAGGATAGCGACGAAGGGCATGCTCTCCGCGGAATCGGGGAGACAAGGGTCCCTTCTCGAAAGGGTACATGATCGTGTAAGGTGGTCGAAAAAAGTTCTCCAATACAATCCACATGCCTAAAATACTTGACATCGTGGCAGAAATGAAAGTACAGGCACCATACCTCGAATAATCTCAGTGAAAAAGAATAGATGAACAGCTTTGTCTAGGGCGCCTGGACCGTCTTTATAGGGGTCCACTTCCTTTCCCTGGGCACCATTTGTCGGCGCAGTAATGTCATTGTGGTGGTGTAAGCGTTCCCCTGGGTTATGGTTCGCCGGTGCGTGTTGAGCATGGGAGCAAGTTGACGTCGACAATAAGCGACGGGTTTGGAGTGTGACTTGTATGTACGGAGTTCTATTTGTGGCCCTCATGTAAGGCTGCAAGCCCATGAGCAACCGAGGGCGAGCGAAGGCCATGGCACGAAATCCGTTTCGCTACGTCGGGTCGGAGGTATGAGGCTTGTGTGATTGTGGAAGTGGTCACAGCTGTGACATGTGACACTGACAGACTATAACCAATCACAGGGATAGCATTACGGCTATCATCTTCAATGCCCTCTAGCGCCTCAAAATCCAAATCTAAGGAGCCTGCTCTCACAGATCAGGGTGCATACAAAGCATAATGCACGATATACTGTATCACGTTGACTCTATCATAGACATTCAACAGAATTTTGCCCGTATACAAAACGAGCTTCAGACGTTGGCAGGCAAAATCGGTGAATTGGAACAAGAAGCAGACGAGCATGGGTGAGCAACGGTTCATCGGTTCATCAAGAAGCTATGTTTATATATTTATAAAAAGACTTGTCCTCTCCACTCTGAACGATGCGCTCACAGAGGATCCCAGCCGCAAGTGCTTTAGACTTGTCGGCGGCGTACTAGTTGAGAGGACCGTCAAAGACGTTGTACCTGCGCTTCAAACAAACCGAGACGGCGTAAGTTTATATTTTAAATCCGATTGTAACATTCTCTGATAGCCGGGATCTTAAGATACGCAAAGTGATCGCCAACCTAACAGAACAGTACAAGTCAAGAGAAAAGGATTTTGAATCCTTCAAAAAGGAATACAACGTTCGTCCAGTTGGGGCTGCGTAGTCGTTGACCTTGCGTTATCGGACACAGTTTGATGATGTAACGTTTTACGGCCCCTGAGGTGCTCGAACATCAACGAGCGTGATGACAAATTACTTTTTTGAATGCACGCCACGGTTGTTTTAAGAAAAGGAAACCAACCTAAAGTTACCTAGGAGAAACATGGATCAGTATAGCAACACCCGACTTGTTCCATATGGCTCACTACAGCCCCTCAATTCACGATACCAAAATGGGTACGAGTTTCTTCCCTTATCTGCAAGAATTGGGCTGTGCCCGGGTCCCCCGCTCAGGATCATAAACTCGAATAATTTTGAAGCTTTTCCCGATGCTATCGCCCACAATCTCGTTCCTGGACTATTTATTAGTCCAGGCAGTTTCAATCGGAGTGTATTCACTTGAGAAGTGTTCATCGRCACCTTCAGCAGAGATTGAATAGGATCTGACCGCGCATATCGGTCTTGCGATTAGTCTCAAGCGATGCAGGTACGATATGGCTGGATAGAGGCTTGCTATAATCCACGCTCGCCAACATATAAACATTTTGTGCGAGTTGTCTGGAAATCCGCCCGATATCTCGGTTGTTCGTATTCAAAATACTCACCCAGAGTGGTAAGGCCACTATGTAGGTGTGCGCGTACGAGCCGCCGGGAACGTCATAGGTCAGACAATGTAGGTCTCGCCTTTATCAGGATTAGAATTTACTCATGTCAGCCGAGGCTGGAGTGGCTCTCATCATCGTTAGCACACATGGTGGTTCTATCATCATTGACATAGGCAGCGCGGCCCGCGTCAATTTAGTGCTGCCAACTCGCCCACCGGTCTTCCTCGTTCACTCTATCGAACTATGGCGAGACTCGTTAATCCTGCATCATTGCAACAACAGCAACGAAGGGCCCTTGCTCAGGCGCAGGCGCAGGTTCAAGCCACGGGATCAAAGGCTAGCAAGAGGACCTCGGGATCGTCTGTCGTGTCGTCTAGAGTATTCCTGCCGTGCATTCTGCATTTCGCAATCCTTGATTGATTTAATCTTTCGGGTTTTTCTGGTCTACTTGGCTAGTTTGCTGAGCTATTAGACAACAATATACCTTTACATAAATGTGGTTCTTGTTAGCGTACCATAGCTTTACGGAGGGCATGAAATATCAGATCAGGAGAGTAAAGGACAGTGCCGTGGGTGTAGGGTTAACTAGTGAGCGCACGAGGCAAGGCATAGGGCGTCGAACTCGTGTATTCTAAGTTTCAGAGTCAAGTGCCTCGTGCCTGCCTTGCCCCATACTAATTTGGGAGTTAGTACCCAACGGTCTTCCATTATTGTCCAGATCTCCAGACTCAATTGACGCAGTTCCAATTGTCAAAACTTGAAGTACGTGCGACCAGCAGGACTGCTGCAGTTTTTTTTTGGAGGCTAGCTGCACATCCTTCATACGTTCGTTGCTGGGCACTAAAATAGGCTAGAGGCTGATTGCGTCCAGCCTCCCTTGCAGTGGCGCCATGCTAGTGCCACCCGGACATATGACAGTTCTTGTAAGCTATTCCAGGACAACCCGTCCTGCTCGGATCTACTAGTGGTACTAGAGTATTCCCACGATTTGTTCTAACCGCGCGGTTGGTGCGGCAAAGGAGCCACTCAATGCCTCGTATCAGCAGACGACTCACGGCGCCACCCACAAACATCTGAGCTTTGTCTCGGCCTTTGATGATCATCCGACCCACCGATCGCGATGGTGATCGTTGTTTGTTTGCGATTGTGTACATGATCTACCAGAAACCTTTCCATCACTGACAGTGACCATGGACCCTGAGCCAACGCTGGTGTTTGATGATTTCGACATAGAACTCGTCATCAAAGTATTGTCTCATACTCTATTTAGTATTTTTCCTTCACATTCGTCTTGCTGCTCTACCCTAACAAGCAGCAGGTCCGTTCTTCGTCGCGCTCATACCTGTCTTTT
>JNHV02000246.1:0-24158 GCA_001691785.3 Amanita brunnescens Koide BX004
CACCCAACCATCCTTGAGCTATGTAAGCCCACTGCTACCGTCTTGCTCCCACTCACTCATGTACACCACATCATCTCTAGCGCGTTTTGTAATGCTGGCTACCCATGAGGTATGTAAACTTGCTACTCTCTTGCTCTCGCTCGCGCCCTCAGGCTGAATTGCTTCATCCGCAGGGTGCTCGCAATGCTAGCCCCCATTATCAATATTGGTCTATACATCTATAATGCTGGCCACTCCAGAGGTATGTAAATTCATCATTGCCTTGCTCCTACTCATGCCTGTACGCCATTTTGCCTGCAGCACACGCTCCATAACTAGCCACCCCAGGTACGTAAACTTTTTTCACTCTTGCACTCGCTCACATCAGTACATTATTTCATTTGTAGCACGCTCTGTAATATATTGGAGTATGACCGCTCAGCTACATGTCTATGCAATGGGGTGCACTTGGTGGTTTTGTAGATTTCGAGATAGATCAYCTGTATATACATTGTATGCTATGTACTGTTCTTAATTGAATAGACTATTTCTTCAATGTTCAGGACAAAGCCTGTATGAATGAAATACATGATAACGGAAATGAGAAGTTTACTTTAATTAACTCTAACCGAGGTTAGCAGTCAATCGACCTTGTTAGGAAATCCACAGTTATTTGGTCGTAAATTGGGGTAATATTCTGAAATTCGCCATTTGGGCTTTTCCTGATGTTTATACAGATAGGACACGGCGACGCTCCCGAAGGAGATTGCAACAGTCCTTCTCTATTTCCTTCCATGCCCGAACTCTTTATCCTTATGGAATCGGCGGATTCGAAGATTCTCGTCGTGCGCGCCCGATCGGACTTCAGACTCACATGAAATATTTGATGAATTATTCCGATCGGCGATTTTGATTTACGGCTTTCAGTTTACAACGCACTGCAACGCGCGTAAACCGAGAAGACTTTGCAAGCAAAGCCTGCCTATATGCCCGAATCTCACCTGTCGCCGTTCATAACATGTCCGATATGTTTATTTCAGGAATTCTATCATGTTCCAATGCGTCCTGAGTCGTTACGCGTTATGAGGGAAAAGATACGTTCCATGATCATTCCCCTTGGAGCGCCCATACTTATTCTTCATTACCATATGTGAAATAAATAACATTCCTGTCGGACCTTTTGCAACTGACAATTATCTGTCTCCTAGTATGTGCATGTACCATCCCTGTCCACTGCGATATTTTAAACATGGGGCGTAGCGGGTTTCGCGGCAATGATCGAGTGTTCGCCGGTTCRGCCAGCACTGGTATGTGGAGTACTCTCTTGCTAAGGCGTATGATTAATACTACTACATATTCGTGTGGTACTACCATGTATCTGTTCACTGTGTGTCACTCTCAGAAATCGTTGGTGTTAGCATACCATCCACTTCGCCGAGCCGATAAACAGGCTGCGATTCTATAAAATTTCCAAAATGTAATTTTATATCGACCCCTGCGCGCCAGGGGGCGCCATCAAACACTGGCATAGACTAGCGGGTCGCTTACTCTTTCCTAGCTCTTCGTTGCTATGCATCCTGTGCTGCCAATATCTCATTCCCAGCCTTCCCTGGACTCAGCTTACACTGCACAGGGAACCACGTGCCTCGTAATGCTTCGCGAATCAATGATGACTTGTAATAAACCAGTAATCTCTGTCGTCTGCGGATGGCTTTCCTTATTATCGAAAACTAGCTTAATGGCCGCTGAAATGACCAATCGGCGCCGACTTTCCTACTATTTAATAAAGACGCTTAGGCTTTTCAACACCCTGCTTTCATGCTACCTTCCATCTCCTCCCTTTTTCTCTGTGTTCTGGCACTCACGGGCGCGACCCGAGCAAATCTTCCGGATGGACGCCTGAATGGTAATATGGGAAAGCGGCTTCTTATACCTCAGGTCAACTCTACCGAACTGGGTCCAGTTAAAAGTCGCAATGGGACTGAACTTCCTCCTTACTCGACCACTTACTACTTCGATCAACTCATCGATCACAATGACCCTTCACTAGGCACATTCAAACAACGGTACTGGCACACTTACGAGTTTTATGAACCAGGAAAGTTTCGTAACTTCATTACTAGTTTCGGGTTAGTAATGCCGCCCACAGGGGGGCCGATAATACTAATGACGCCGGGCGAAGGCAATGCTCAGGGTGGGCTGCGACTAGTGTTTTAGGACTGATCCGATCTAACCCTTGTTAAGGATCCACTGGTTTTCTGACGAACCGGTCTATCAACGGAATGATAGGTATGWATTTTTGGTACTTAGCATGATGAAGCCGAGTACAGTGTTGATCATCGACTAAGCTCAACAGCAGAACGGCAGCATAGTCATACTCGAGCACCGATTCTATGGCCTTAGCAATCCCAAGCCAGATCTCACGGTTGCTAGTCTCAAGTATCACACGATCCAGCAAGCAATTGACGATTTGGTCTATTTTGCGCACAATGTCAATCTACCAATGCCTGGTGGGGAAAGATTGWCCCCTGCTTATGCCCCTTGGATCCTTGTTGGGGGAAGTTACGCTGGTATGCATCATGTGGACGATCGTTAATTTCGATTCTAATGCACCAATCAGGAGCACTTACGAGCTGGACCATGGTCAAGTGCGTGACTTAGAAATCTGATGATTATTTGCTGATCTAAAATAGCAAGCCTGGCGTCTTCTGGGCTGGATACTCCTCGTCAGGTGTCGTCGAGACGACCTTGTGAGTTCAGYTTACTCTCTGGGATCAATCTAACCGGTGATCAGAGACTTTTGGAAATATTTTGAGCCTATACGTGAACACATGCCCCAGAACTGTTCTGCGGACGTTCAAGCTGTCGTACAATATATGGATCAGGTATTCACTTCTGGGGATAGCCAAAAGACCCAAGAAATTAAAAATCTTTTCGGAATGGATAATGTAACTCATTTAGATGACGTATCGGGTGCTTGTAAAGACTTTCTCTGTCATGATCTCTAAAGATTCTTTAATGTCCCCGCAGTGCGCAATAATCTCTTCGAATGGCAGTCGTTGCAACCTTCGTCAGGCTCCGGAGCTGCCTTCTTCAAATTTTGTGATGCACTTGAAGTGAAGAACGGAGAATCTGCACCAGCCTCCGGTTGGGGCGCCCAGCACGGAGTTAATGCTTGGGGTAACTACTTCAAAGGCTATATGAAGACCGGTAAGTCCAATAGACATTCGATTACGTTCTGAGTTATCGATTACAATAGTGTGCGGAAATCATACTATGTTGTAAGTGATACCCCCGAATGTCGATTATACATGCTTACCCTCAGATAGAGAATGTGTGGGTACCTATAATGCCTCCCAATCAACCTGGACAAACACTACTATCGATAATCCTTCCCGATCTTGGATGTGGATAGTGTAAATACTTGTTTCGTGGAACCATGATCTGCTGATGCCATTCATATGCTCAAGATGCAATCAAGTTGGATACCTGCAAGTCAGTTTTTTTAGAGTTCTTCAAAACCNGTCGTTGTATTCACATTTCAAGAGGACACTGCACCACCTTCTTTCCCTACTCTTGTCAGCCGGCTCATCCAGCCTTCATACGATTTGGTACGTTGTCATCTTCGCAGTCCCCCATCACTGACACCCTACAGCGTCAATGCCATCTCTTGTTCCCTGAAGCATTCCCCGAGCCGCCTTCAACTGTGAACACCCAAAAAACAAACKACGAYTACARAGGCTGGAATGTTGAACTGAAACGCCTGTTCTTTGCCAACGGWCRACGTRAGTGATCATCGTCTAGCGCCGATATGATATTCAGTACGCGAAATGTTAGGCGATCCCTGGAGAGAGACAACCATGTCGGCTGCTCCTGTCACTGTGAAAAGTACTGCATATCAGCCTATCATGATGGGAGACGGGTTCCACTGCTCAGACCTCTCTGCTTTAAATGGCCGACTTGATCCAACTGTCGGCGCCGTCCAGGAGAGTGCTCTCGCTTACATGAAGACGTGGCTGGCTGAATGGACACCCCCACAATTCCAATTGACCAATGCGAACTGGACGATCAAGAATTGATGTACTATATGTAGCGCTTACCGCACATATACCCGTGACAGTCACATTTTTTACTATTTTGCAGGACATTTCATCGATCAATAGTACCTATTTTGCCAGCATGGACATTTTTCTCTTAATAAATTAGCTGGGTTTGTTTGAATTGCCGGACAAGTGCTGGATGATGCAGAATTAGTATAACCGGACACGCTATCGTCGATCATCGATCATCATTGACTAAAGAGTCGTTAATATGTTCGACAGAAAAAGGAAGGCCTCCGGGCGGTCACGGTCAAGGGTGGAATGATCTGTACAAATATCCTTGTAAAGATCTTTCAACCAGATTAGTAACGACATTCCCTCAGACCWCAAGGGACGCCCTCGGGATCGGAGGAATTGAGAGCAGTGCTCGCCTAATGGACAGGAGTTACTGAAAGGAAGTGGAAGGCGATCAAGCGGTGGCTTGGTACCTTACTGGAAGGAAAGTCTATTTGCAGAAGCGCATAGGCGCGTGGAGAAAAATATTGTGATTTGCGTAAMTGCATTAATGACGTAAATACTCAACTGCGTCTGGTCCATTTTCCAGACATGCAAAAACTATACGAACATATAGATACCCGAGAACCCAGAAGCGACAAGTAAAAGGTATTTCAGTGACTGATCCATAGGAAGGAAATGCGAGTGAGAACGATTGCAATAACCAAGAAATGATAAAAATAAGAGTGGAATTGGGGATGGAGCATGTACATCTTGTTGGGATATCCGAACGCATGTATAGTGGCTGAACATGAGAGCACGGACAGAGATCGAAAAAAGGAAAGGCTGGCAGCGATGAGTCATGTGGATGTAGGCGTCGCCGGTCTCGATGTCTTGTTCCGTTTCCACCAGCCTTTTTTGACAGCCCGTGGCTCTTCAACTTCCTTTACTTCCTGATGGTCGGGCCCACTAGGCAGATATAGTTTCCGGATTTTCGAAGACTTGTTTGAAAGAGTATCCGAAGGAGAAACAGATGAGTGGGATGACACAGTCCTTGCAGTTGTCCAAGCATCGTCATTACTACTGGAAGTGCTGTACATGGAAGCCGCTTCTGGGTTCTGACGTGGATTGGCATCGAGGCGGTCATGAACGGGGGCAGATTCTAATTCCTCTGGCGACACATACACTGTGAAAGGGCTTTCCTTTTCTTTAGCGGTCGTTCTGGAGGGATTGAACAGTGCATCGATGAGAGCTTCAGTGTTTTTCGCTCCAGGTACACCAGCCATGCCCAAAGAATCGCTAGGCACATCGCCGCCCGGAGCTTGATCTCTACCTGACCCACTGGACTGAGACACATGACGACTAGCGGGGTTTACTGCCTTTTCGGGTTGACTACTCCTGTCAAGACCGGCGCGATAGAGATCTTTCTCTAGCAGAGAGGTAATGCCGTTCATGATTTCGCCCCGTGGCAGTGGAGGAGCAACATAGCTTGCGTCGCCGCCAATGTGTTCTAATTCTATAGTAAGCTTGAAGAATGAAGAGTGTCAGGCTCGCTTTTCAAAGATGAAGACCAACTTACCTTCAATATAGCATTTGACTTGCTTTCTCGAAGGAGATATTTCCTTTCAACAGCACCCTTACCAACATATTCCGACATGTTGAGGAACATGACACCCAATCGCGATTTTTGTGGAGCACTGGTATCATTTTTTGCAGAATGCTGTATTATGATTAACTTGAGGGGCGAAATGGCCAAAATGCCCGAGTCGCGAGATACGTCTATGCGTAGAACGGTGTTGACAGTATGGTTCCAAACGACAGTATGATCCTTGAGTTCCGCTAAGGGTGTTTGACCGCGCGCAGTAGAAGTAGGCTGGTCGGGCTTGGCAGTTAGGTTTGGGCTTAGAATAGGAGCCCGAATTCTGACTGTTGGAACATTAAACCCCGGAGAGGACATTGAATTAGAACTTTGGGTTGGGGGAGAATATAGGGACGCGAAATCGAGGTCCAATGGGTTAGGTCTATGAACGCCTGGAGGCGAGAGTCCTGCAGACTTGACATCATGAGAGAAATTCGGAGGGGAGACGGCCGTGCGCGTTGAACCGGGCGAGAATAAACGACGGAAACGTGAATCGTCCTCGGCTCTCCTCGAGGACACATTGTGAGATGTTGCTGCGCGCCCGAATGATGAAACCACCACAGAAGGCACATCATCCATGCGGGACGAGGAAGGCGTACTGTCGTCGCTTTCTAAGCTATCGTCTTTGCTCCTGGCCTTACCCTCCTTTGGAAACTCGCCATGATTCGAGGGCGTACCCGGCCTAGACCGCCCTTTGACTATTTCGAAAAGCTTATGCTTAGCGCCTGGAGCAGAGTGAACGTTCTTGAACTTCCAGCGCGCACTGAAAGTGCCTGAAACGAGTGGAATGTTTGAGACATTGTGGATTTGGACGCGGGCACGGAAGTAAGCATGGCGTGGAAGGAGGTGGTGGAGGTGGCTGCGGAAGGCGTTGGAGGCGGATGGTTGTTGTGGCAGGGACGGCTGCTCGGTTAGAAGGTTAGGCGTGCTTCTGTTTGAGTTGCCTCGATAGACTGGGCTGGGGTTGGGTCGATGAGGCTCCTTTATGTCTGAGTCGTCTCTGCAGCGCAAGAACATGATGGTAGCGACCAGGAGGCCTGTAGCGCTGTGGATAAGCTATCGGAAAGACGACATTCCTGGGTAAAGAAATAGCGCTGGTTCGGCAATATCACTCGGCATGACTAAACYGTCCCTCACTCCCACTCCAGCCCCTCACAAACGATCTCGCCCATTCCGATCACTGCCTCGTCCTCTTGCGTCAGTCCAACCATCTGCACACACACAGGGGCATGACTAAATTGCTCCGGTTCGTCTGGAATTCAGTCTAAGTACTTGTCAACAGAAATGAGACAGAGACGGACAGAAATCGTGCACTCGGCGATCCAACTCTCCGAAGAAATCGTGCCGCGTCTGTTTCATGTCCAATTGGGGATCCACTCTCGCTATCGGTAACACAACCGCCGGGTAATCAAGACAGTTCCATACCACGGTATACTGAGAATATCTAATGAAATATGTMTGATACTCTGTGACCACTTGTGATTTGAATATGTGTCACTTACGTGTTCATGCCGTGCGGTGGTGCTGCATATGGTGCGACGGGGGCAATAATGGCATCAATAGGACGGCCCGTACCTGTCTTGCTAGCTGACGCTTGCCAGTACTCGAGATATTCCCTTTGTAGCTCGCGCCTCTGCTTGTGCAGTTGCCATAATTCATACGCCTTAAGTTGCTTGGCTTCTAGCGATTTCCAGTGTGGGATGACTGGCATATTACCACCTGGCTTAGGCCAAACAATATGTTCGTCGGCTTGGGGAACCATTGTTTTTATGACAGGCTCCCCTGTGGGTGCTGTACTTGTGTGAAAGTCCTCTCCTCCGTCTGCCTCATAAATGCGCAACTACCAAATATCAAATAAAAATGAAATTCACAGGGCTCCACACTTACAGCAGTCTGCCCAATTTCAAACAACTTGTACGGCTTCCAATCGATCACTGTCCAAGTGAGATTAGTTGCCTAGCTTTCCACCTCGATGATACACACACCTCGGTGCCCCTTGGCAAGTAAGGCTGCTCTCACAATTTCCAATGCTCGAGTTACAGGGGGATGAGGATGCACGAAACCATCGTCCCACAATATTCCAAAGCACAGTTGGTCACCATTTCCATGTTCAGTGAGCCTGTATGCTTGTTCGTTCCAAGGCATCCTCAGTATCATTGGGTCTCTGTTCCACGGATGCGCAGAAAGTACGGCCTTCATAAACTGTTTGATTCCTTCTATGCTTGTTGTCATCGGTCCGAGTACAGATAATATTCCTTCCTGCCCTTGAAGCGAGTTCACGCATCCGGCATACGGGACYCGATTATATGATGGTCTAAATCCAAACAAACCATTGAATGCAGACGGAATACGGATGGATCTATGCGCGCAATGCAGTTGAGAATGGGTTTATGCAGCAGACTTCTCACCCTCCAATGTCGGAGCCTACACCCAACGGACTTCCTCGAAGTGCTATGAAAGAGGATTCAAGCTCCTGATTCATTTAGAATCGTGACGGGTTTAACTTACCTACCAGAGCGCCCTCTCCCCCAGAAGAGCCTCCTGACGTGAGGGAACGATTAAAGGGATTGGCTGTTCTTCCAAAAATATAGTTATGTGTTTCTGCCCACTGCATACCGTATAAATGCGAAGCCTTTCGCGGGAGAGATACAGACCATCAGAGTCTGAGGTATATTTGTCTTGACATACAAGACCGCGCCTTGTGATTCCAGTATGTCCGCAAGAACTGAATTTTTCTCTGCGAGGTTTCCGATCCAAGCCGTATATCCTGACAAATGCGCGTCAGAGGGACCCAGCGACATCACCAGTTGACAAACCCATAGTAGATTCTATTCCCTTCACATTGATTTGGTCTTTCAGAGATATTGGGAGGCCTAGTTRTTGACATCAAAACGAGCCATTGCATCGCCGTGTAATGAAATCATCATACCGTGTAGAGGCCCGATAGTCTTACCCGTTTTTACCAATTGTTCGTCCAACCATGCTGCGCGCCTCAAAGCACGGTCGATAAATATCTCAGTAAGGCAATTTGTCTACGAAGTATGTCAACAAGATTTGGCAAAATCAACCCCAGGCTCACTAGCTGCTGAGCAATAATAGCTCTCTTGGCAAAGGCCGTGGTGACTTCCACAGCCGACCATGCCATGTTAGCGATTTTTCCGAGTAAAACCTCAATTGGCGCGTTTGTTATCTCAACCTCCATCTCGGCCAAAATTCCGGCTGATTCCGGTATATGTGTAACATCCAACAGATCTGCGGGAGGTGGATTCGGGAGAATCCACTGTTTGGGTATGAGGTCGTCTCTTGCTCTCCTCTTTTCTTCTGCGAGCCGTCTCCAGTTGACTTGGGCTGCCATTGGGCCTGTCTATCGTACAACGTGGGTATTTACATCTTTGAGCGGTTGATCAGGTTGGAACAGGAAGCCGATCGCTTGCCGACGCGTGAGCCGTTCCTGAGATGATGTATATACTTACGCCGAATCCCACAAGATCCCACAGAGATTGCATTTATAAAGTCCCGCTGCCTCGTGATATGCACATTGCTTCCAATGGCTGCTGAGCGCTGAACGCTATAGGTTTACAACACAATCTATTCAACCAAACAAATGCAAAAGTGCCAACAACTTGAATTACGCGAACCGCTGTGAAATCAATGGATTATACACAGGCGTGGGGCGATGTCTACGCAAGGTATCTTCTACGTCACTACATGATATATGTCGGCACAAGTGAGTTATCTTCTGGAAAAGGATGTTCAATATAGCCGATACGCCTACGTAAGCGATACAATACGAGAGTAATCTGGAAGTGACAGTCCCTTCAAGGCTACGAGTTGAGGCAATGCTGGGTTAATCAGGTGCTCCATATTGTGTGGCGGCTTAGCGATAACGGATGGAGGCGTCCGGGATTTGTAATGGTTCGTGATTATCAAAGGTATTGAAGCGATATTACAGATTGGGCGAGCAGCAGTAGTACCGAGGTGCACCCGGAAGTACTTGTGTTTGTTGCCTGAAATAGTTGCACAACGTAGGGAACACGTTTGTGAATGTGCATAGAACGGTCAGATGTTATCTGATGGATACTTTTGTCGTTAGTGACTAGACTCAATCATTTCTGTGCTAATAACTTCTTTGATGAAGAAGAGGTGTTGCTCAAGGGCCATACGTGTGTGTGCGTAGGCATATGACATTAATAAGTGGATAGGCCTTTGTCATAATCAGTAATCTTGTATACGTATAGCCAACCCGATCCTACCTCATAACGGGTTACTCGTGGAGTTGGTTTACTGCGTCACACACCCTATTGTGGACGGATAATTTTGCAGATTGATGTTGCGGTCAA
Organism: Amanita brunnescens Koide BX004; assembly: GCA_001691785.3. NCBI lineage: Eukaryota > Fungi > Basidiomycota > Agaricomycetes > Agaricales > Amanitaceae > Amanita > Amanita brunnescens. The sequence goes on from JNHV02000246.1 coordinate 9,993, forward strand.
GCTAGCTCCTTGCTCCTAGGACGCGCCTACAATGGAGAAAGGAGAGAATCGGTACATAGGGTCATAAGGCTGTTACAGACGGAACTAATTCCAAATAAGAGTACGTCAATGGTGTGCTTGTCAAACGCTACAAATGAAATGAATATAAAGCTTGTAACATTACTTGATAGCATCGAGTGCAAGGTATATAATACACAATAGGGACGTAGGTTCTTTATCAGTGTACAAATGAACGAGATGAGCATCGGCACGTGTAGATAATATAGCTCACTATCGCAGGGCTAGATCCCCAACAACATATTTCTCTTATTAATACGAACGCGTCCGCGGAAAGGGAGACCATCTAATTCAAGTTCATGGTTCGGTCCAGGTCTGTTGACCGGCAGACCTTCTACGTTAACTATAACTGAGACAGACCCAAGTAAGCCTGCGATGGCTCCTTGTGAACCAAAAATGACCTAGTCAGGTGGTCGTTAGTGTGCAGAAAAAAGAACAGATACAATAACACATGCCTTGCCAACGAAACTGCTAAATTGTCCCTCGCGGCCAGGAAGAACTTCGAGCGGGACATCGGTAATCGCAGCCGAGATGGCATATGTTGCCCCATCTTGGTCCTTAGCTTCCTCTCTGACGCAAAGAGATGGTAACCAATCATCAGGTCGAATATGTGCGAAAGCGTGTTCTGGTAGTGGATCGGGCAGAGGCATGTCAGGTGCACCGTTGGTCTCTGGTACGTCCCCGTCAAATACCAGCACATCAGGGAAGGCACGATGCACGTCAAGAGAAACGTCCATGCCCTTCGGTAAAACTAGCTGTACAAAAACAATTCCACTCGCTAAAAAGGTAGTGCCTTTGGCCCTGATCTTCATTTCCTGGATAGTGACATTCCGCAGCAGCTGAGGGCGAGGTGTGGGTGCTGGGAAGTTGGCCAAGATGGACAAGCCTGGTTGCAGAGGAGATGAGATGGAGATAGAATTCGATATTCCCGAAAGGTAACGAATAAGGAAAGTAGACAGAATCCCAGAAGTTGATGGTTGCAGAGGAAGAACAGTTCCGGAGACATGCAATGTTATGTTCGGGTGCGTTAAAGTGAATGGTCTCGATGATACTGAGGCTATTGGGATAGGCGAGGTTGTGTCATTTGGAGTAGGGATTGACACAATGAATGGCAAGGACGGTATAGCTACTTGCAAATCTGTGGGTGCAGGATTGACAAGTGTTGCTTGTGCATCGAGGGACAAGGTATTGTTTTGACTAACGATATGGAACTCTTGCAGCGTCAAAAGGGAGCCTATGGCGGGAAACGAACCTCCGGGGCTAGGAAGGCCAGGTAAATGAGGAACTAGATATCGACAAATTAGGCAGTTGAACAGAGATAGAAATGCGCAGCGCACTTTTGAAGCGGAGGGGTACCTGTAGCTTCGTCAAAGTGAAGTGGAGCAGATTCCGCCAGCCCCGTTCGTATACGCCACCTCCCTGAATAGTCGCCGCATCCAAGTTGGTGCGCACATTAATTTGGCCGCGAGACCAGCAATCTTCCATGAACTGCAGGATAAGAGACGTGTTGGAGGTCGGTTGAACTGCGAGGTCCACGGTTACGTCTGATAACCAGCTCTTCTCAGGAGGAGGGTTTGCGTTGAGCGGGACGTCCAGGTCTGCAATATGCACGGAGGCAAGTACCAATGATAAGTCGTATTCTGGAATAACGTGGATAGGGCTGAAATTAACAGTTACTTTGGCTACACGACGGATACCCCACCGGCCCAGCGACTTCCATATACTCGTAAGGACACTGTCACCTTCAGGATTGCGATTTACACCGAGAATTGATCCTGCATCGACGCCAAGCTTTCCCTGTACCTGAAGCCATATTATCCCTTCTTCGGCTTTCACCACGTCGATGTGGGAGGGATATCTAAAGAAGACCGCTTTGGAAACGAGTTCTCCTGGTGGTATGCTTGAAACCCTGGCCGCATAGGACCAAGCGAGAAGAGCGGCAGAGACGACAACGATGATAGTGAAGGAGAGCGAGAATAAGAATACATAGAGTAGTTTTGACCTTAGTCTGCGTCTGGCCGTAGCCTCGAATGACTCGGGTGTTTCAACTAGCGAGTCGGAATGGGATGAGCTGGCAAGCAAAGGGGTAGTCTCTGTGGGATCCTGAGCTCTGCTCTTGCCCTTGTTATCTGGGGTAGTGCAGTGGGCATCGTCGGACATGGTGCAGTCCGTGCTAATAGTTGAGTTGATTTTGGTTGTTACAGCGACATTACATAAATGGCAGGTACACGTAATTGACAACTATCACACAGAATGCAGCTGTTCTCCTGCTACTATCTGCCGATAAATCTCCAGTGCGGTTACGGGCTGGAAAGCGGGCTGTAACGGCTCATCTATGACAGAACCACGCGCAGATAACGTAAACTGCTCACCACTTCGTGCCCAGCCTCAAATACTCTCCTGTATAACCCAGAATCAGATTGACCCTTTCCAGGCTCATTCTCGAAAACCTGAACTCACGCAAAGGAGAAGTTGTCAACATTCACATATTGTGCACTCAGATTTCCGTTGATAGTCATGTTCTGGAGTGGCGTATTTTGCAGCGTCGTCTGTCCGTACCAACTCATAGCATAAATGGCTTCTTGGTTTCCAACCCAGTTACAGCTATCGCACTTCATGTTAGTGCATCTCACCACTCACATTGGTCTACGTACATAATGTCAGCATCTCCGGCCTTCGAAAGAGCGTCAGGGCGCATCTACGTCATAGCTCAAGACGTACCCAAATCAAGACCTTAAGCTTAGAATTGACAAGGTCACCGAGTTGCGGTAGTAGCGTTCTTGCATCCTGTGCATTGCCATCGTCATCACGCTTGAACTGATTGCTCTGTGAGCACGTACATCGCCCGTTGGTACAAATTTATTGTATGGTGCATTCGGGCATTCCTGGTACGTCGTGTTGGCGCCGATCTGTGCCATGATTGCTGGTGTTTGCAGGTAAGTGACATAGTATTCCGGAGGAAATGCAGCAGTCGAGTTTTGACGTAAATCATAGGGATCGTAATTGCCAACCGCTAGGGTATACATCGTGTCGCCCTATTATATCGGCAATGCGTCAGTGTCCTCAGCTACTGTAAAACTGGGCGACAAACGCAATAGTTGTCCGCATTTTCGCATATTTTATTCGATCCTGACGAGTTACCTGCTGCATAACAAGCATTTTGCTGGTCTTGGCATCCGCCGGATCCGTAATAATCATTGTACATTTCCTGCAATGTAGAATTAGGCTGAAGTTGTCCATATCCAGGTGCGTTTGTTGCAAAGTCCAGATATGCTTTGTTTTGGATCAGGGGGTCGATCCAGCCACTTCCCTGAGTCAGTACTGATTAGACCACATTCTAGGTTTTTAGCTCACTTGTTGATCATTAGGGCGCTAACATTGATTGACTCTCCTTGTATTTCTCCACTTTCGATCAGGGCATTTTGCTGATCGAAATACGTCACAAATTCAGGTCCATAGTGACCCCCGTAACTTTCTGTCCCGAATATAAATCTATCATGSGAAAAAGGGTTAGTAAAATGGGCTGCAACCTCAAAATGAACTACTGACTCTCGGCTTTGGTACGTTGAAAACTCCTCGCTCTCGAACAGGATCTGGAATGCTTGCCACACCTGAGGAGCAGCGGTCCAAGTGCTGTTTACTGTATCTTGCCCGTATGAAAAACCAGTCCCGACAGGCTGGTCAAGATATAACACTGCGCAAGTTCCATAACCTGGCGTGCGTCTTGTGATTGTAAAACGTACCATTGCTAATGCTGTTCCAGCTATTCTCGAAGTCAAATTACCATTCTCTACTGCGCTGTAAAAGATCCCACCTGTAAGGGTTCAGTACGGTTGTTGCGCCGTCCGGGTTTACCTGGCATGGGCCGTTCTCTGGAACAAGCATAAATACGACCTTTGCTCATTTAACAAATTAACTTACCCTGGAATAGACCGATCATGGATGAACAACCTGGCCCTCCGTTCAACCTATATCGCAACATTAACCAGAGTAAAGGGACACTTGCATGATATTTACCAAAGTGTGAAGGGCGCTGTGTCTGGACTACTCCGTGCTTCGAAGAACCAGAACCACTGTCCAAACGAGATTAGAACATAAATCGCTATGCGGATGCCTCCTCACTAAATGCATATTCGGCTCTATATCGACGTAGCCAGACAACTGCTGGACACCAGGTGTCGTTTCGCAGATGCCAGAGTCAGTGACATATCGGATACCGACTCCTGTCTGTTTAGTGGACTGGAACGATTTGTGCGTGCTAGCACCGGTTATGCGAATGCAGATAGCGAGCCAAAGCCCGAGCTGAAGCCAGACGCTGGTAAGTTCCATCGCGATGATATTTCGAAAACTTCGCAGAACAACTAGCAATTTATGCAAGCTTCGTGTCCGAGCGACCGCATGGCGAAGAAGTCGGGCATCCGTGCTTACCCGTCGCCATTCTCGTCGATTTAAATACAGACATGTGTAACCGTGCTCACCAACTTGCGCTCACTGACGTGCCGACGTGAGAGTGACGATAAATCCATAGTAGCCCCGTGTAAAATATATCAGATGTTATTGTCCCCCCCGCATGGTGAGGAAGAAACACTTGATTATATAGCCGCGGCGAATCATGGACTCCTAGCGCCGCAGACTATATATAGATACCAAACAGGGATGAACGGTTACGTGACCAACTACGAACCACAACGAAGTATGCAATGATAACAACTTCATGAGAAGATGCACGGCTTGTTATCGCGCAGAAAGCAACAGCGGAGCGATTCCAATGGCGGCCGAGGCAGACCGATAAGGTTTGAGGTACCTGGATTGTGGCGGAATGTAGTATCCGCGCGGACTGCTTCGAGATGCCTTTTATCCGTTGAAATAAATATCCATACCCACAGAAACGAATGATTAGTGAATAAAAGTATTCACTGAGATAACGGCCCTGCGAAGCTAATGAGCAAGTAACGGTATCAGGCTAAATTGGTCAAACGAGAGAATAAAACTCCGAGGTCACCGAACTCTGCGTCAGATTTGCATTTCGAGAACGTAATCAGTACATTCGACATTACAATACATGCACCAGACTCATGGATGGACCAGTACTTTTACTAGGAYACAATCATTAGACTCCGAACGGCTCAAGTGCAGTGTGTCACMTGCTTACCTAAACTAGCCTTTTCCTTTAGCAAGGCCTCAAATCCCTTCTCAACAACATCGTCCAAGGATATCCTTCGGCTGACAAATTCATCAAGACCGGAGATCTTGCCTGATGCAACAGCTGCGATGACATCCGGATGATCGTTCTCGTAGCATATCGTACCTGTATGAATGTGTCAATGAGAGCTCATCCATTAACAAAGGCAATCTAAGGTCACCTAACAGCGTGATCTGTTTGAGTAAAAGATTATTCATATCTATTCCAACTTTGACACCGGCGTCATAGAGGGCGATGTTCACAACAGTTCCATTTGCGCGAACACTATTCATGGCAGCGTCCATCGTGGCTTGCGACCCAGCAGCATCGAAGACAACATCAACACCAACATTGGCCGTCGCTTCCAAAACGGTGCTAGTAATATCAGATGCGATCGGATCAACGACGAGCGTGGCATCGTGTCGAGCTGCCAAATCACGACGAAGGGACGTAGGCTCAGCAACAATGATCTTTGCATCAGGGTCAATAGAGCGAAGTACTCTAAGAACCAAAAAGCCGATCTACGAAAGGTCCATGATTGGTGAATCTCAAATATAATTATARAAAAAGACCTACAGGCCCAGACCCCAACACAAGTGCAGATTGTCCTTTAACAAATCCGGAGCGTTTTATAGCGTGCCACGCGACTGATATGGGCTCGATGCACGCTCCAATTTCCACTTTACGAGTAAAATGTGATATATATATATGTATCAGATGGAACAACGTACGAGAGATATTGTCGTGGAGCTTGTGAACATATTTCAAGTCCACGGCAATGTATTCAGCAAGGCCACCGCCAAAACCGCCGATACCCTGTCATCATCCTTAGAAACAACCTGGAGGATTATAAGTTGACGTACAATAGTGTTGAAAAGCCTGCAAGTGTTCCTGCTTCCTGCACCACATGAATGACATGTCCCGCACCCAAAGATCGGCTCTCTGCAACGTCAATCAATGACATGGCGCATCCGGGATTGGGTTGCCTACACTGTTACACGCTGGTTTATTGGCCACTCCTTGTCATCTACATCTGGGCCATGCTCAGAGATTGTTCCRGAAAATCTGAAGGGTTGTGTTTGACGGTATGACGAAAGAAAGAGGATAACTCTTACTCGTGTCCCATGGTTATAGGAAGCGATTCGCGAGTGATTGGATCGGGTTCCGTAAAAGTAGGAAACTTTGGTGAGGTCGCAAGATAAGCATGAAGATCAGTGCCGCATACTTCGTATTGTCAGTTTTGAGTGGTAAACAASTGAGGAGGTTACACCTACTTCCGTTCCTACAGCGGACGGCTTTTTGTGAAGAGTGATGCTGGCATCATGGGCCACTTACCAAGCAACCTAGCATGCTCGGATGAACCGATAGAGTAATTATATGATAACTCAAGTACCTTGATGAGCACCTGTTTACTTTTCGGTACTGGCTTGTCGATCTCTTCGACGCGGATATCCTTTGGGCCGTAGTATCTAGCAGCCTTCATAGTGTCTTGAATCGATCAAGTATGATAAGAAGCTTCTTAAACAGCGGTCGTGGGACCAGCTGTCAGACGACAATGTCATCAGATCAGAATCCAGAATAGCCTGAACTTGTCTCAAGGCGCGTATCAGTAAAGTTGCTTGTCTTTGTTTGTCTCTCTAGCTTTCAATGACGACCGGATACAAGAAAGCGAAGGAGGCGTTCGTCAGTGGGATGACTGGGTCCACCATGTCCCATATTCACGCCATATCACTAGTATCCTTGGCAAGTACAGCAGAGGGCAATTTCGACGCGTTGGGCGCTCACAAGTTCTGCCCAGGCCTCCATCTTCCTCCACTCTGCTCTACGAACGCGTGATGTCAGACCAAACTTCGTTTGCTCATGGCTCGTGCTCGTGATCCCATTGCTTCTATCGATGACGCTTTTTGCGGACTCTCCATATCTATTGTCACTTTTGCTTTGTCTTCCGTCGTGTCTCGTCATGCTTCTCATACCCCGGCGTGAGCTGGGCACGCCCTTGCCCTCTAGCTCGTCCCCCGTTGCGTCATCCTCCACCTTTGAGGAGAATACTCTGGTTGAGAACCATCTCACTCCATTACCGGCTTTGACGACATATCGTGCACACATGATGCTGATGACTGTTCTCGCCATTCTTGCGGTCGACTTTCAGATATTTCCCCGTACACTTGCCAAGTGTGAGACCTTTGGAGTTTCATTGGTGCATATCCATACATCATAGGGTATAGACGCCCCCGGATATTGACTGTTTTTCTTCTCATGCACAATATAGATGGATCTCGGAGTAGGCTCCTTCGTGTTTTCACAAGGTGTTGTCTCTGCCATACCGATATTGAAAGACACGAGCTATCTCGCTTCTCCTATTATCCCCAAGTTAATCTATGTCACGCGCAAGTCTTTGCCAATTATTGTTCTTGGGCTTGTCAGGGTACTTCTCGTTAAAGCAACAGACTATCCCGTTGGTAATGTTTCCCTGCCATTGCGAATCTTGCCTTACATATTCAGGAACATGTATCTGAATACGGTGTGCATTGGAACTTCTTCCTTACGCTGGCTCTTCTCCCCATCTTGCAAGTTATTCTGCATCCCATGATTCGTCGCTTCTCCATCACAGCCCTTGGTATAAGCCTCGCAGTAGGTAACTATYTGGATATGATGTCAGGGTGCCATATGCTGATTCATGACAGTCCATCAATTGCTCTTGTCATATGTCCATCTCCAGACCTACATTTTGCATGCTCCCAGAGTTTCCTGGGTCAGTGCCAATAAAGAGGGAATCATTTCCCTTACAGGTTTGCATGAAGTATCATCTTGACAAAATCAAGTCTTAGAACGTTGTAGGCTACCTCTCGATCCATATTATGGGATTGTCTGTTGGAACTTTAATGCTTCCCCCTTCGCCCTCGTGGTTCCGTCGTATGATCAAGGACCAGAAAAAAGCTCTTAATCACCGTCGTATTAAGAAAGATAACGATACTTCATCTTTTACTCAAGCCATACCACTCTCTTCATCTCGTCRGACCGAAAAGATCTTAACAGAACTTTGCGCGTACGCATTATCGTGGTCAATCCTTTGCGGARTCGTTCAGCGAATGGAACTTGGAATTGGTATGGATAACAAGGAGCCCTTAGGGAAAGGCTTTGGAAAGAGTGTCTCAAGACGAATGGTAAGTGCTCACTGCCTGCGATTAACGACAGTGTGCTCGAACGTCATCTGCTACAGGTTAATCTACCCTATATATTTTGGGTGGCAGCGTTCAACACTTGGTTCTTGTTCGGATATTTTGCTCTCGATACTATTTTTTATCCGACCCCCGAGCATTCAAAGACACGAAAGCTTTCCGGCACGCGCGACACGGGGGCAAAAGAATCTTTATCAGGTTTTCATCTCAATTCGCATGACCAACAAGCRAAGGCTACCCCTGCACCGTTGTTGGACGCCATCAACAAGAATGGGTTAGCATTGTTCCTCCTCGTAAGTGTGGATCCATCCGTCCTGTCCTGCTATTTTGACTGGAATAAAATAAGGCAAACGTAGGTACAGGTCTGGTCAACTTGTCTATGCGCACAATCGACGCATCCAACTCGTTTGCTCTGGTAATTCTCGGTATCTACACATATATCCTCTGTATAGCGGCTTGGGTCACAAGGGAAARGCGCATTCTAAAGCTCTAGGCCATGGCAACAGAACCCAATACACCATTAATGATCACATACAGTCGCAGAGACTATGTACCATACCCCCCAGCTTGTGTTATATTCGAAGCGAGCAGAAAACTTACATTTTTTCGATTGTTGCCATAAGGTTATAACATACTTCCTCGTTGATCACATTGATAGCTCGGCTGGGAGCGCACGAAATTTCTTATCCATGTCGCAGTCGTCATGTAGCTACCTTCGACTCTATTAGAAGAATCGACGAAGGATTACAAAATAGAAGACCTTGGGCTTTGCCACGTATATGCTTGGACAATTTGACTCTCGTTTCATCGGGACTTTGTGACTCCACATATTTTTCGACCAAGGTCTGGGTTTGTTCTTCGAACCGTTGAATACTTCCATGGTCATCTCTTCATATTCGGCCATGGGTACGATGGTCCTGCAAACTAATGATCATGAGTCTGCGCGCGAAAAGCGAACCTCGTAGCAACAGCAGCTCCACGTTGTGCTGTATGCGTGTTTTTCAGGATCTGAAAGTGGCGTCAGTCACGAGCAAATGATGAGATCGGACCACGAGCCTTGAATATTGGCATGTAGTTCAAGTTTAGATTGAAGTGTCGCCGGAATGGCTCCCGCGCGCCCGGATCCAGAACGCCGTTAGTACTAGTAAGCCGTCAAGCTTCTTCCCTAAACCAACACTTGAGTCGCCTTGGTTAACTATTTGGCTCCGCGTGGCAATAGGACATTGTCGTCAAGATCTGATGGTCAGCTAAGGCAGACTTTGCGCAAAAGGTTCCTCGTACCGCCCCAAATTGGACAGCATGAACGAAACACAACTCCGCTTTGGAGGATGCTCTTTGACATAAGCTCGAACAAGTCTGGTGATGTTTACGGCACGCATTGAAATGAGCATTGCAAGTAAATAAAGCGATATGACTATATCTTTGTCCTTCAAATAACTTCTTCCGCCACCCAATCTACATGCTACCATCCCCGCCCTTTTTGCATCGCGCCGCTATCTCATGACACGCAACTCCAAGCGAATGACCACCATCTTCCTTCTCGCCATCTAGAGAGATTGTGTCAACCGCCCGTGACGTAAATGAACAAACAGGAACCTACCATTCAATAAGACCATATCGCGCAATGGCGACAACCGGTGGGACGCAGCAAGACTGCGAGGAACGAGAGACGCCAAGTGTCCTCAGATCCTTCCTTCTGGGGTGTATTGAAGGATGTCACGCGCGAACGGTGGGGCACCCAAGGAACACCATTCCGTAGGGTTCTGTCGAAGACAATCAGCGGGCCTGACGAGTGCAAAACCGGTCGAAACTTACCAGTCATTTATAGCTGGCGGTCTTTGCATGTGTCCGTAATACAGTGGATGATGGACCCTGTTATGGGCGAAGAATGGAATGGCGAGAGAAGTAAAGGAAAGTGGTCGTCGTAGGCATATGCGGGGTGCTGGAATCGCTTCTGAGCTTGCACATGTTTTGCGGTGTGGTCACGCATTTCGTTTGCAGATCCGCTGCCGACCCGCGTACTTCCACACAGCTCGCGATAAGGCGCTGCCCACTCTGTCTCTCGCCTCGCCTGTCCTTCACTCGTCCTGCCACACTATCTCCCTCACTCGCCCAGCTCTCTCTAGCCTAGCCTCTCAAGTCTCTCGCTCCGTGCTTGCGTTCGCCTTCATCCACCGCTCTCTGTTACGCTAGTGATGTGTAGCAAAATCCGCTTCAAGATACATCAAATCCGAGTATTACGATGCCCACCCTCCTTTGACGAAACTGTTGATTACCTTGTTCGGTTTCATGTTCGGCCGGGTACGACTGTCATTTTGATTTCAAGGAAATTGGAATGTGCGTCTCCTTTACCACTCTCCTCCGCTAATCAATCAACTCACCCGCACCGCCCGCAGAATGTACGAAAACGTGCCCTGTGTCGCTATGCGTTTCCTACCCGATCCTGGGCGTCGCCACCGTCCCCATCTACCCTACTCTCAACACCAATCGCCATATATAAGCCCGCTATCTTGCTCCCTTTTGTCAAATTGACCTCCATACCATAGAGTTTGGCTGAAAAACACACTTTTACATCAACTACTATCTTTGTCGATCCTATGTGAGCGTCAGCTAAAAGCTTCGGTTAATCTTTCTTCTTTCTTTAGGTCACTGCCATGTTTACTTCCAACGTCGGTAAACATGTTGTTCTGATACAATGTATTCCGCACCTTTGCGGGACATCATCGCATTATTTCTCGTAAGTGTGGATTCATCCTTTCATATTTCACCAGAATAAAAGAACGTAGAATGAATGTGATCAAGTGTAAATTGTCTTCTTTGTGCACAATCGACGCATCAAACACAGTAATTCTTGGTATATACACGTATATCCTCTGTAGCAACTTGAGTCATGAGGGAACGGCCAGATCTAGACCATTGGAAGAGTAACTATTGCACCATTAATGATCGCAACAGCCTCAGAGAAGGTGTACCATACCATCAGATTTCCTTGCAATAGAGCGATGAGTTTGGGAGAGGGACATTTTTATCTACATTGGGAGGAGTCCCGGTGCGTGCTTTTCACCTCTGGAACTACATCCAAAAATATGAATATTAATATGAATATTCAAAACGAGCAGAGAACTTGCATTTCGTTGATTGCCACCATCAAGTCATAGCATGTTTCTTCGTTAACCACCGAATCACACTGATAACTCGGGTGTGAGCGCACGAAATTTCTTATCCATGTTGCAGACGTCATATAGGTACCTACGAGTCAATTAGACCCGCGACGGAGATTTGCAAAGTAAAAGACCTTGGGCTTTGCCACGAATGAAATCGATATACTTGAACAATTTGACTCTCGTTTCCTCATCGGGACTTTGTAACTCCACGTATTTTTCGACAAAGGTCAACAGCCCCGGAAAATTACTCTTCGAACCGTTGAATATTTCATCGATGGTCATCTCTTCGTATTCGGTCGTGGTGCTCGCCGAGCGATGGTCAAGTTGCAAATTACCATGAAATTGTGTGCGAAAGGTGAACTTCTCTGTAACAACAGCGGCTCTACGTTGCGCGGTATGCGTGTTTCTTAGAATCTGAAACTGGCGTCAGACTTGAGCAAACAATGGGACTTGAACACGAGCCTTGGACATCGGGATGTACAAGTTCAGATGGAAATGTAGAACCGCACCAGAGAATAATACAAGGAAAATGGCGTATGCGGCGCTTTCGAAATCGGTGATGCTTGCTTCTATTGTACGAAACTCCACTCGCCAGCCTGTTTGTGGACCTTGAGGCGGTTTGAGCCGCAAAGCCTGCCAAACGGACGATGCTAAATTCTATACCAACTATCAATGGAAGTGATTAAGACCCGCCAAGTAAAAATAACAAACATCAAAGTGATTCATCATGCTAGATTTCCCCGCAACATCAAAATCGTCGTCATATGCAATCAATGGTTCTCGGGAAAAGAGCGAGGCGATGTGCTTGGAGAGTAGCTCATCAACACCTGTTTACATCTGAGTAGGTTAATACTCGGACCGTTGCAGTGGGAAGCTCACCGTGTTCCCTCAGTGTTTTGTAGGCGTGATCATCATAAGCAATTAGCAAGTCATTGTATTCGGGTTTGTTCTCTTTTGCACAAGAAAGGTACATTCCACTAATGTCCCAGCGGGGCCTAATTTGTGCCTGGTCGATTCTTCAGTCCAAGTCAGCCCAGCACCAAGGTTCAAGTACCTGATGCTCTTCTTGCGTCCTTTCGTCCAAACACCTTGAGGCGACGTTCCAGCGGCAGTCGGTATCGCTCAAGTACCCGCGCCAAGCAGGGCTAGACGCTGACAGGGCCATCTGCTTCGATGTGACAAATTGCACGCGAAACAAAGCTCAGTTCTCACCAGAAGCGGAGTGAGTGGCAGCAGCGCGTCGTAAATCTTCCGTGCTTGATCAAGGCTTCTCAGCTGTTGCGTGACTTGCATGCAACAACATCCTGCTCCAAATAATGTTGAATCAAAAAAAATGCGTCCCTCGCAATGGGTTTGACCATTCTCTGCAACGGGAGCATTTAGACCAATTGAAATTTACCCATATGCCAAGTGAGAAATACCGAAGGAATTTTGGTGGACAGGGTCATAAAATGGACTGTCCGTACGATCATCGACAAAAATAGGAACATATGCAAGTATTTTTGAGCCTCTTTTAGCAATCATATTGGCATTAATTGTCCTGTTTGACATTTCCACTGAGCATGAAACCAAGGAAGGCATGGGTGCAGCTCACTCGTAACGACGGTGGGATCCAGTTAACTTTTCTGGTATAGTCAAACTTCCTTCTATCCCGTTCTCAACAACTGAGAGTGGCGGATAGGTGAAAATTCCCGGAGCTCCAAGACGAGGAAAATTAGACAATGTTATGGGCGCCTCATTTGGTCCGAGCTGCTGGCGAATCATTTCGCGCCTGTTACAATTGCCGGCGTTGTGTCAAACCTGCGCTGTCGTTGAACTGCACGCAGCTACCCACTCACCGCTGACGCATGTTACTCTCTACGAGCAGGAGATCCGCGAAGGCGGAGGTATATGGCGCTCCTGGTGATGTCTCAATTTGGTACTTGGCAAACTCGGTCACGAAGGCAGGCCTGCAATTAGTCGATAATTTGAGCAATGGCGAGATAACCTGGACTTTACTGATTGGGGCATGAACCAGGCGAGAGATCTGCTAAGTGTGAGTTCAGCTTTTCAAGCGTTTCGTCTTGGCATGCTGCCAACGTTGCGTTCTTGTTCTCGTTGTCGAAATGTACTAGCATATACTCAATCTCGACAAAGTTGCCAATTTAATCAGTCTGTGTGGTATATTCCCTCACCTCGTCTCCCCATTTACGTTCGTCATCCTGTCGATTTGCCTCTGACTCCCAAAGCTGCAGGAATTGTTCAACGCCCAGCTGTTTGATACGTTTGGCCTGCTCCTTCGTTTCCTCCCAAGTAAGAACTGTACCTTGCTTTAGCAGACCCATCGACGAAGAAGATTATGGCCCATTTTTGTCAGAAGATGAATATATAGATCCCCTAACTCCTGTGACGACCCTTTACCAGCACCCGACGATATACTCTCTCTATATATATAGAACCCGTAACTTATTCGATCGTTCCGCGCTCTTGGCCGGTGCACATGTTTAAGAAGACGCCTTAATTCCAGTCGAATAACGCTACTTCCGACGTAGTACGTACATTGGTTTTAAATACGTTGAGCATTAGTATGTACAGTAATTCTACA
>JNHV02000247.1:0-24084 GCA_001691785.3 Amanita brunnescens Koide BX004
CCACCGCACCGCCCTCCCCCAACCGATCTTTAAACATCTCCCCCGCGCTGATCCCCGCGCTCGCCGCCGCCGCCGCCAGAAACTCGTGCACACTCCCCAGCATGGGCATGTAGTACGACTGGAGCGCCATGCGCGCGGACAGCGTGTCCGCGTGCGCGAGCAGCTCCTCGGCCGTGGTCGTGCTCTCCCCGCACGCGCCGGCGTCTGGCGGCAGCCCCGGCAGCGGCGGGAGTGCGCAGCCCAGCCCGAACGTCTCTGGCGGGCCTAGCTCGACTATGCCCCTGTTGGTGCCGAGGTTGAGGTTGAGGCTGAGGTTCCCGTGCCCGTGCCCGTGGGCCATTGTTCGGGATTGCGATTGCAATCCTGGAGAGTTTGGTTGGGATCGCGGTCCCGCCCCTCCCGTGTTTCTTTGCTGCTGCTGCTGCTGCTGTGGGGGTGGTAGTGGCGGTAGTGGTGGTAATGGTGGCGGTGGCAGCGGCGATCCTAGCAATGCGTTCGCCGCCGCCTCCAGCTCTGGGTCTCCTATCAAGCCCCCAGTAGATGCCACGACGGCCGCTGCGGCTGCGGCTGCGGCGGCGCTCAGCGGCAAAGGGATGGCGGGGACCAAATTCCCCATTGATGACGATGCGGGCGCTGATGTGCGCCGGCGTTTGGGGAGTGGTTTTACACGACGGAGAGTAGTGATTTCAGGGACATTGAATATAGGTGATGAGCCGGCGTACATCGCGAGTTGCTGAATACCTCCGAGTGCGTAGTGGTGATGCGGGTGGATGAATGATGCTGATGCTGATGGAGTTTGTGATGCTGGTGCTGGAGAAATTGTGGTGGTTTGTGCAAGTGCGTGACTGATTGACACCAGTTTGATGAAAAGTGGTCAGATGTTCTTGTTTGAAAAATCTACAAGGTGTGAAACATATGTTGACGGAGATGGCGGGGCTGTACTGACGTGTTCCGAAATATGCGTTRAGATGGGAGGAGGTAAGCGCAAGGCTTTGAAGTTTGATTCAACCTGGCGACACAGCGTCAGCATGCGAGTTGGAACTGCGATATTGAAAGAAGAAGGACCAATCAGGTTGAGTCACGATGGATGAGTAATGRAAGTGACCATTCCCAAGGGGTCAAAACAGACGTGATATTTTTAATGTGGCGACTGGCGGCCGCGCCGAGTGGCCACATACGCCCCCACAAAGAGACGAGAGGAGGAATGCCGATTTTCAAGTGGGGGGGGGAGACGTGGGATGGAGAGAAATCAAAAAGATCGAGTATAGTATGGTGGAGTGGACCCACTTGCAGATGTACCTTTGATAATCCCGTCTACTACGTGGGCGTGTCCGACGACCCAAATCGTTCGATAGATAGTCTGTATTGGCAAGGGGGATCAGCTAGAAAGCAGGTTGGCTCAATACGGCGATCAGCTACGGACGCTAGAGCACTGACCTGTCGTCCGGCCGATTGTTTCGATTTCGGTTTCGTCGCCGTTCCGTATAGATCCCTGTATAACGTTTATGCCTAAAAACTCCAAATCCAAATGACGAAAAAGAAAAGGAGCTACCCGTCCTGGTCCCCTTTGCAGCCGTCGCTCGCTGGCACTGAGAATCGGATGGGCCGCGTCACGAATCCGATTGGATAAAGTCGGAGCTGCCGGACAAATTCGAATGACCACGTTGTCTCCTTTTACCGCTCGTACTTTGCTATCTCCTTTCCTTCGCAACGGATAGAAGAACTGGAAAGGAACAGCACCCTATTCAATCAGCAGCACCTCGTCGATGCAGAAAGATCTACAAACCAAGCTGTCGTCCCGTGTTCGCAGCAAGAAAGAGTCGCAAGAATAGCCCAGAAAGACTGCGAGCAGATGTCACCCGCGGAAATGGGAGGATTCCCAGAACTCGGCCGTTTGGCCAGGAATGTACCTTTTGGCTTGACCCGAATGGGAATGTGCTGGTGAAGCGACGCTGGCTCGCCGGTACTTCCCTAAGACCAGATGGTGGCGAGAACTCAAGGAACCGAATCGTAAAAACCCGCCAGGGTCGCTAAGCGGCCTAATATATGGATGCTACCCGTGTAGGCTCCAAGAAAACGTGTTACCAAATTGCTCGCCAGCTTATCGGTGCCTGTGCCACAACGGCGTTGGAGGACTCTCAATTACAAGCATAAATGTAGCCCCTCGTTCTTTCTACCTACGTACATATCAAATTGAGAACGGTACTAAAGTGTAACATATTCGGAGAACAGTGGAAAAGACATATGAACTGTACAGTAGTAGCATGGAATCACTGGTGCGATGCTCTAGAACAAAACAAGAAAGTCATGATAAAACTAGCCTTGAACGGTATGTCTCGTCTAGCAAAATAGTATTGTATACTAGTGTTGCGTGTCATGTAGGATGTTGCGGGTATCAATCAGTCCAAGTTGTTGAGAAACGATACTTTTGCTTCGCAAGGGCGATGAATTGCTGTGTAGGTTGGTATATTGATAAGATGTATCGCGAAACAGACTTGCAATATCTTGATGTTAGACTGATCGGTCTTGCAATGAAATAACGCTTGCTTCAATGCCGAGAGTTTGCGATATGCGTCGCCCGCGTCTAGTAGTTTTCGTAGCGTGCATAGTAACGGATGTGGATTTGACGAGTTATGATATTGTTGATGATATTATATGTTGCTGGTATTATGCACGCGATTAGCCGTTGAACATACGGTAAGACGAGAGCAARCGTGAATGTCGTTAGATATGTATGATGCGAGCAAGCGCGATGACGAGACGAGACAATTTCAATGTGTTTCATAAGAGCAGCGCGGATAGACTGACAGTCTTCGGTTGTCAGCCCGGTCATCTAGGTGTCCAGTTTAAACTGTCCAGTTGAAAATAAATAGGCTATCGAGCTTTGTTTTTGGAGGTTTTGTTTTAGCGTTCGAGAAAGCAAAGGCGAGGCGGCAGGAAAGAGCGGACGAGGGGGTTCATAACGCGCATGGCTTCATCACCACCAACCTTGTCCTCCACCACCGCCCGATCTACCACCGTAGTCGCCATTGTTGTAGCCTCCGCCATATCCGCCATAGGAGGACCCGCGGCCACCATAACCTCCACCGAAGTTGCCGCTGCCGCTACCACCACCGGCACCACCATTGCCGCCGCCGCCGCCGCCGGTTCTATAGTCTCTACCACCGGCTCTACCACGTCCACCGCGTCCACCTCTTCCGCGATAGCCTCCACCACCAAAGGAAGACTCGTGAGCCAAAGACTCCAACCAGGATGGTATTTCTTGGTTAGCCTCCCTCAGTAATTCGACCAAGTCCCGGACAATATTCTTGTTTCCACGGTTGAAGAAGGCTGTGCTAACACCAGTATTTCCAGCACGCCCAGTACGACCGATACGATGCACGTAGTCATCAATGTCAGAGGGAAGATCGTAGTTGACGACGTGAGTRACGTTGGGGATATCCAAGCCACGTGCAGCAACAGCTGTAGCAACGAGAATGGGYGTACGACCAGTTCTGAAAGTTTGCAGAGCCGTCTCACGTTCCCGCTGTGTACGATCGCCGTGAATGGAAGTAGCAGGAAGATTGTGCGTCATCAAAAAGTCGCTAAGCATGTCTGCCATTCGCTTTGTCTCCACAAAGACGAGCGTGAGACCTATCTCGACTTGACTCTGCGAAGAAAGAATGTCCAAAAGAGCGCTGCGCTTGTCATTATCTTCCACGTATTCAATCTTCTGCGTAATGTTTTCGGARGTGCTGCCGACGCGGCCAACGCTGAGGAAAATGTAATCTTTAAGGAAGTCCCGAGCAAGCATCTGTATATCACGAGGGAATGTCGCGCTGAACATAAGTGTTTGACGTTCCTCAATCCCCGGCATGTCTTCGCCTTGGACAATGCGCCTGATCTGAGGTTCGAAACCCATATCAAGCATACGATCAGCTTCGTCGAGCACAAGGTACTTGATATTAGCAAGACTGATGCGTCCACGCTCAATCAGATCGACAAGACGACCTGGTGTAGCGCTGAGTAGATCACAGCCTTTCTCGATTTGCCTTAATTGCTGATTCATATCAGCACCGCCATATACAACAGCAGGTCTAACCCAAGAGCGGTACGCGAACTTGCGAGCTTCTTCATGGATTTGAGATACAAGCTCCCGAGTAGGGGCAAGAATGAGAGCTGTAGGGTAAGCCTTTCGAGCACGGGAATAAGACGCATTTTGTTCAGGAGGGGGTCGAGGTCCTTCGGAAAAAGACGCGGATAAAATCGGGAACAAAAATCCAGCTGTCTTACCGGAACCAGTCTGAAACAAATATTAAATATTCAGAAAAGCCATTGATGAAACACATACAACGTACCTGAGCACAAGCCATCAAGTCCCTGCCATTGGCTACGATGGGAATAGAATATTTTTGCACAGGGGTGGGAGTTGTATACATAGCATAACTGATGTTCTCCAGGAGAACAGGGTCAAGGGGTGAATTTGAGAAAGAAAGAACAGGCTCGGGAACACCAGCCCCTGTGGCCTCGACAGGAATGTCRTCGTATTTGTCAAAGTTGATACCAGTATGCTGCTTGGATGGGTCATTGGCGTCACCAAAGAGATCTTTTTCGAGTCGCATATTGCGTCCTCCCACAATGTGTTTGCCATCTCGCCACATGCCATAGCCGAACGTAGGTTCTCCGCGGGGAGAATCAAGGTTACGAGGAGACCAACTAGGAGAGGATGGGGCGGAAGCCCAGCTGCCGCCACCACCACCACTACCACCACGAGCATTGTTGAATAGAGCGCCTCTACCACCTCTGTCGGATGAAAAAGCACCCCTTCCAGAGTCATAATTACCGCGACCGCCCGCGGGCGGTGTTGAAGTACGTTCGTCAGACCAGCCATGGGACCTACTAGTAGCAATTCAAATTAGCGTCATCGATGACATAAGTGGGTAAGAGCAACACATACCTGACTGCGGCAGCAGGTGCGACTGCAGCTGCAGCTGCACGCTGCCTCATGTGGGGTGGAACATAAGCTGATTTGTTGAGACCGAGAGCCGCTGGATGGTATCGGTGTTTGGTCAGGCTGGATCTGTGACGGATGGAGGACGCACTGAATTGACCCTCGATATCGTTACCGTTTACAAGACCATTTGTCATATTAAGTCTTTTGATTTTCTGCAAAGTGAGTTTTGTGTGTGAATCCCTGCAATGAGAGGGGAAGAAAGCAGGCGGGCACAGCAAGCCAGAAAAATTCGCCTGGCGCCCATGAGTCAGCAGAATTTCCCACGTCCACGTGATCACGTTGGACAGCAGCGCACAGCATGGCGCGCCGGCGGCCAGCATGTCCCATTCACACTCGCACGCACCTGGCGAACACCACTCTCATTCCCATGGCCCTCCTCAGACACCGCTGACACCTCAGACGCCCAATCTCCCGCCGCCAGACCCAGTGCTGCAAGCACTTATAGATCAGGATTTTAAGCCAACACCAATTAAAATTGGCGCAGAGCCTCATATTGCCGTTTGCGAGGTACACGCGCTGGAAAAATGTTCAGACTGCAACCTTGACTTCACATTGCTCAACCGCATGTCTCGCATTTTCGCGAATAACCCGAACCTTCCCTATCCACCTCCCGCCAACGTCGTCACCCAAAGATTAACCCAAATGGTTACCGCCACCAAAGAGGAAGGAAACGTAAGCAAGCCCTTGCGCTAATCCAGACGGTCGTTCATTGACGTCTACCAGGTTCTATTCAAGAAGGGACAGCACCAATTATCTATTCAGCGCTACTCAACTGCTGCCGTGTATGCCGTGCAACGTCCTCCGTGGGAGGCTAACCAGCTCATGCGCGAAGAGCTATCGACTGTGATTTCGAACCGTTCGGCTGCTTTCTTCGAATCACGCGACTACATTTCGGCTCTTGCTGACGCAGAAATCGTCCTTCAGTTGCGAAAAAGCTGGAGTAAAGGCCATTTCCGAAAGGCGAAGGCATTACATGCGCTCGGACAAACAGCTGACGCGTGCGAAGCTGTTAGGCTCGGATTGTCTTTTGAACCGAATAATCAGGTAATGCGCARCCCCCCTTCGACGAGTGGCTACTAAAATGATTGGGGCAGGAACTATCTGCTTTCCTAGTAGAACTCGAGAAATTGGAGAAGGAGGGAGGAAAGAAGGCTRGTACAAAGGCCGAGCAGGCGCAGCCACCGCCGCCGGAACAGGCTTCCGCGACGGCGTAGTAAACCTTATACCATGTACCACCCTCCGTTGCTAATGATATCTTCACTTAATATGGAACATCCATTTTAGCAGCAAGATGACATATATTCCAAATCCGAGTTTTATCAAACACAACCGTCGCGACGAATGCGAAAATCAGCTACTCCCGAGTCCCATATAGTTCACCACTCCAGAATAAGAAGAAACTCGTGCCCCTCAAGCAGCTTTCCCAGGTTCCACTTGTTCTCTTCCTTGAAYGTCTTCAGCAGCTCCAACGCTTCGGTATGGTCAACGTAAAATTGGGTATCGATCAACGAAACGGTATTGATCTCGCATTGCTCCTCGAAAAGTGATCCACGAAGCGATCTGTTCTGTAGACGCAAAACAGGGGTTTTCTCCAAAATCTTCCGAGCGTTAAGTTGTCCAAATTTAAGGTTGACCGAATCAACGTGCCGACCTGCATATCCCGTCACTAGATGTTCAGACTATGAAATTTAGATGGACTTACTTTTAAGCCYGGCTAGGATTCGGCAAGCTGCTGGTTGATGAGACGCAATGCCGATGGCAGTTATATTCTGGAACAAGTTATGGCGCTCGAGCATTTGAATAAGATGGGTCGCGATGTAACGTCGGCGATACTGTTGACCGCGATTCTGCTTTAGGACAACCAATTGAGTCACCCAACCGACGACGCCTGTCCTGATATGAGCCCCAGGGCTTCGCAAAAGCACAGAAGACATACCACCATCATAATCCCAAACGGTTGCAAGTACATAGCCAATCAAYTTTTGATCTTGATTATGACAAGTAATTAAGACGTTGCGGTCTTTATCTGTAGACGAGAGATACTGTTCCTCAAGAATCGTCTCATCTATGTCTATACTGTCACCTAGGAGCAGCATAATCAATTCCTCATCATGCCGCGGATGAGATAGATCCTACCCGGATTGCGAGCCACAGCGCTCCAAACACCAAATCCAAAGTAATCCTTGTATAGCTCTGCACAGGACCCCAGCAGCTCTTTCGATATGCTAAGACCCGTAAAGTATTTGTAGATCTCGTTTCCGGGAGGATCTAACTTTCCTCTGAGAACCCCAAGGCTTGTAGAATTTCCTATGCTTCTTGGTTCATTTCCCGTACCGACACTTCCTGRAGATCCCCAGTACGTTCCGGCAACGGCTGGAACCCGACCGCCTAGCCTATATTCGTATGAATTGTTGACCGGACACAAATACTGGACTCCCAGCGTTCCACCGTTATCTAAAAGAAAGAGGAAGCCAGCATCRCTCCCGAACCGCGTGTTCACTTGTCGGATTTTACGCACAGATCGCATGACCTTGAAAGGACATGCGATATCGCTAATGATAGGTTGGCCAAAGGAAGGCTCAGCTTCACCTTGATTTGGAAAGACAATCGTTCGGATGAGATCGACATAAATAACTAGGGCGATGAGATCAGGCCTTCTCTGCTGTTTGAGCGAGACATCTCCCATGTACCACCTGATGTCTGCCCCCGCTTCCTTGAACTCGAATGTTTGCGTCTTGAATCCGGTCCGCTTGAGTTCGTTACCGACCTTGTCGAAGCGTATGACGTCTATACGGATCTCGTTCTCTGTATCCGGTAAACCGTAAAAAAGTCGAATAAGCCAGGGGTCATCGTGATGATCTAGCGGGAGAATGCATTCYGCGGGCAATGCAAGGTCCACCTCTTTCCATGTGATAGGGTGTGACAGAGATAGTTCGTCGTCGCGCTGTGGCGGACGRCCAAAGATCCAACTAGTCTGCCTAGAATCCCGATCATATCTGTAGCAACAGATATAATCACGTTTTCTATCACGTTTRATCGTGTAGAACAAGACAAAGCTACGAGACGTCAACATGCACAAATTCTAGGGATAAAATGAAAACGAACTCAATGGGATAAGAAAACTTGTACTCTCTGTTCTTGGTCATGCCGCTATTAGTTGAAGAATCACTAATAGAGTATACCTCAACTTCTGTATCGGTCCCTCCGCGTACCCAGTACATGGCTAAGAGCAGTTTACGGTGAACGACCTTGGGCGGGTCAGTTGCCGCTTCTGCCTGGAAGATCTGAGTCCAGAGGATGGATGGCTCCATGAATTTCGATAGTTCAATTCGGACGCGAAAACAATAGTTCGAGTCCTTGCCACTGCCATCACCGACACAGCCGAATACGAAACAGTAACCATTGTCTCCGACTTGATCCGCAAAGATCGTGGTGAAATTGTCAGGGACATTGTGAGGTATAATGGATTGCCGCCTAATGCCCCAGGGACCCAAGGGGTCAATTGGTGAGAGGTGGGAGCAATACCAATTCACTACAAGCCCTTTTTGAGTCACTTTGAGATCCCAGATGACGTCAGAAACCTCGAATGGCTCGGTGGCCTGATGTGAACTTTGATTCCCAACCCGGCTGAGAGCCTTCGTCCATTCCTCGTGACCACGATGGCTTTCGAAGGTCCACACGGGTGTGAAGAGGATATTATCACGTGAATTAGTTGCCCTCTGATGAATTATAAGATCCGTCCCAGGAGCTTGTCGGAAGAGAGGGGTGTAGTTGTAGGGAGGGTCAAGACGATCTAGGATTGGAACCTACGTGAAATTTCAGGCGCGCAGAATACGTGGCAAGAGCGGCCTGTACCTTATTCAACGCTTTATATGTTAGAGGTATTACTCCAGAAATTCGTGTCGCCCAGATCTCATCAACACTTGCCTGCGCTGCCGCCATGGCAATTTCAAAGTTCTTACTGCCAATGTCATACCACAGCTGCTGATCTCCGTACATCCACCAAGCATCTCCATCCTTGTTAGTTACCCAGAGACCATTAGCATTGTCTTCGTCATGCATCACCTGAGCACACCGGTCCATTGGATAGTCGCTCGAGCCATAGAAGACCTTATGGAGTTCACGCCTCGGAGTACGAAGGTGTCCAGCCAAAAAAAGAACAGAGAGGTAGTGTTGAGCGATGGCTTCTCGAACATACACTTGATCTAGCGTCTTTTTTATTGAAGCCGTGTATTTACTCGTGGCGTCGTTGATTGCTTGTACGTGAGCTACGTGAGCTTCCTGAGTTATCTTGAGAAACAGCGACTCTTCATCGTCTGATGGTAGTTTATTATCGTTCACGGCAGTATCGAGTGCTCTCTCGTAAGCTGTTCTGGCTTCGTTGAAGGCTGCTTCATGAGCTTTTGTAGCCGTATCGAGAGCTGTTTTGTAAGCTTCTCTAGCGGATTTGCTGGAAGTCTTCGCTTCATTGGACTTCTGGAGCGCTGCTCTATGAGCTGCCATGTATGCTTTGATCGCATTCTGGTACTCAAGTCAGTGTCGAGAGCTGCGAAATCAATTGGTACAAACTTTTCCAAAATTATCCCAGTTGCACAACGCAATCCTTTGGCACGATCCGATCTCATCACCATCGGCCTTCGTTGCATCGATATACTTCACATTGTAGTCAGAGGCGATCCCACTATAGGTCTGTCCGAAGAGACAAAGCGATGAGAAGACCAAAGGCAACAAAGAATCGGCACTCACACTTGCATGAGCGATATCCAGACCCTCTTTGATCGCGCATTGAAGTTTTTCCCCCTGTTCCTCAAGCAGTTCGTTGAGACGTCCCAAGTACTTCCCTTCAGTGAAAAAATGCTCGGCTAAGTCCTCTGCGAGCTTAACGCTTCTCTCCGGATAAATATACCAATTATCGCTGAGTTGATCTATGTCTCCAAGCCCAACAGTGTAGTGTGCAAAAAAATCTCCAGCGAGAGCGATAATTCTGCCGAAGGAAAGCTTGAATCCTCCGAAATTAAAGTCCTTTCCTGAAATTTTCGAGTCCTCGCTGTACTTCAATTTGACCGAATTACCGATATATTCCTAATAGTATCTCAGACGTCATTATAGACCCGAGTAACGCCAAAACCGGGCTTACATGCTGTAAAGGCTCAAAACCCAAGGTATGAAACGGTACACTCGTATCGTCAGACATGACGAACGCTACAGAACGAAAGCATACTTCTCCATTATAACCAGCTAAGAACTGTGGCGGGAAAAAACACACGCGGCAGTGCAGGAATCTTGATCTCTACTGGCTTCTCCACCCGCGTCAGATCCATTTGTCGACTACATGCGATAAAGTGCGCTTCTCAATCGCCGCAATGCCCGGATGGCTGACATTGTAAGTGACAGCAGACATGAAGCATGTTCCCATGAACCTGTCAGTACTTCAGTGGTTGTATCCGAAGGTCACCGGTCATGGGTGGCCGGTGCCAGGTGGCCACGGGAACGAAGTCATCGTGAGAATTAGAAATGCATTGTGTACTAGTTCTAGTATCAGGTTTTGTATAATACATGCGTATCTCATATTTTGGATTCGTACACATATGTATATCTGGCTAATGCAGATCCAGATCCTGACGTAGTTTATACTCGTAGGAATCGTAGATTGGTAGCAAATATCGGGCTTCGAGCGCTCCATAGTTGCCGAACAACAACATGATGCCAGAGTTCTTCCCACCCCCCCAGACCACTTGGTGGGCGGCCAAGAACTTCATCTGGCCCGGGGGTTGCTCAAACCCTTTCCCCTCAATACCGATATGGCTAACGATAGGTTCGTCGAATGTAGGTTCGTTCGCAGTCCCGGCCCGAGCGGGAAAGACGATCAACTGGAAGAATTGATCCACGGCACCCGTAACCGAGACTACCTCGACTAATGCGATAAGATCTTGCACCCCAATTTGTTTGATATCTGACAAGAACCACTTGACCCGATCAGGTTCTGTCCATTTAGCAATGTTTGCGCCAAAATTGAACACTTGCGTCGAGAGGGTCGGTTCGCTCAGTTTTCCTCCACAAATAGTGAGGTGGATGGCGCCTATCTGAAGCTGATTCCCCTCCGAATATGATGGTCCGTAGAACATCCGAATGAGCCAACGGATATCACCGCGGCGCATTTGCAAAAGACTTTGCGGTGCGGATGCACTCGTCTCTTTCCATTGATATTCGATAAGCCGCTGTTCGGATGGATCCCATGAGAGCCATGTTACGGTAGTGCACTGGGAAGTTTGATCGTGTCCATAGATGCAAGCATAGTCCCTGTACTCCGTGTCAGGCGACATAATCGAGTGGCATAACAGAAAGCTGTGAAACGTTAAGACATGAAAAGCGCTGACATGTTTGGATCTTACTCGACGGGAGTTTCCACCATTTTCACCCCTACTGATTGCAGATTCCGGTCTTCATCAACCTTGTACATCTCAACATGCGTCCATTGTCTGGCATAATCCCAACATCTCGCGATCGAAAGATCACCGGTAAAGTTACCCTCAGCTATCTTGAAGGATCCTGGGCTTATGTTCTGGTTGACGACAATCTGGCTCCATGACAATGAAACAGATGTGTCTTCGGATGGTCGTAACTGGTTATTTTCATTAATTAGTTCGATTCGGACCTCCGATTTGAAGCGTAACTGATTAATTTCATTAGTTAGCCCGATTCGGACCTCGACGAAAACATGGTCCTCCTCTTCCTGGGAGGAAGGCAACGTGTACGCGAAGATCACTTCTGAGCCCTCGGGACAGGGCCATTCGCACCAAGTCTTAGGAAGCCACAGATCTGACGATGGGTCGTATCTGTTCACTATCAACTTCGTCGAAGCCATTCTAAGTTGCCAGATGGTATTCTTTTGTGGACCGCTGCGGGTAATCAAGTAAGGTTCTTTCCCTTCAAGCCCGAGTTTGTGAAACTCGTAAAGTACCGGCCATTTGTCGTCGTCCAAGACTGTGAGTGGAATATCCCAACCCCGGAGATCGAGAATGGTGTTCCTCCCAGGTTCTAGTCGGAAAAGGGGCGTATAATTTTCCGGAGATTCAAGGTCAAGATTTGGAATCTATATCATAATTCAGGGGATGCGACTGCAGGAGAACAACACCATACCTTATCGAGTACCTTGAACCTGGGGGGAATCTTTCCGGAATCGCGAGTCCTCCAGATCTCATTAACGCTCGTTTGTGCCGCTTCTTTCGCAATTTTCAAATTCTCGTCATTTTCAGCACCGGCCCATAACCATTTCCCGTCTTGCATCATCCAGGTTTTGCCTTCTCTATTGGTCACCTTAAGACCGTTCGCAGACTCCTCATCGTGCATTAACCCGGCAAATCGGTCCATAAGATGGACTTCGCCACTGTAATGAACGCTGTGGAGTTCGTGCCTCGGAGTGCGGATATGTCCGGCCAAAAACAGATCGGTAAGATAGTGTTGAGCGCACGCTTCAATGACATAGGCTTCTTTCAACTTCTTCTTTACGGCCGTTGAATTATCGGTAATCGTTGGGTTCAAGCTTCGTTGATAGGCAGCCTTCAAATCTTCAAACGCTGTTGGGAGACTATCCGTAGCTTGTTCCAGTGCCGAAATGTGGGCGCCCTTGGCTGCATCCAGCCCTGTTTCCGTCTCAATCGCCGCTACATGATCGTTTTTGGCGTTTTCGAGTGTTGTTACGTAATTGTTCAGAGAATTCTGCAGCGTGGGCACGGCGCTCTTGAGTGTTTGCTGGACCTCGGGGAGTCCTGCCTCGTAAGCCTCCTTGGCCTTTTTGAGTGCTGCTGTATGAAATGCACAGTATGCTTTGATTGCACCCTGAAATGATGAAATTATTTAAGACGGAGAGAGAAATATAATTATACGAACTTTGCCAAAATGATCCCAATTAGACAAAGCGATCTTGTCGCATATTCCCTCCGTAGCTTCAAAGTACTCCTTACTGTGCATGGCTCCAACTATTTTGAAAGCCTTGTAAAAGAGTGTAAGAAAATAGTAGAATTAGCAACATGACGCTCGCCTGATCGACACTCAGACAATCAAGCACACTCTTAAGTTCACCTCTCTTGTTCTTCATGATGTTGATAACCCGTTCCACAATCCCTTCCCGATCGTTACTAAGACGCTCCGCCAGTTTCGGCACCATACGCAAAACGGTGTTCGTTGGCCAAGTGTCCCAGGTGTCGCTGAGTTGGTCTACCTCTCCAATTCCAAGAGTGTAATCACCGATGAAGTCCCCAGTAAGGGCAACGATCATGCCAAAGGAGAGCTCATTTCTCCCAACCGTGTGTCTAAGGTCATTTCCCAAGACTTCTTCATCGTCGTACTTCAATCTGACCGAATTGCCTATCTCTTCCTACATGCCGTCAGTGTTAATATCAAAACTACCACGGAAAAGCGACGCACATGATGTAGAGGTTCGAATCCCAGATTATGGAGGTCAGACATGGCGAATGCTTCATTGTCCCATCTTGATCACTTATAACGACAAAGTAAGAATCTCAGATCTTCGCCAATATGTTCATGACATGTTCAGGAGAAGTCCGTTTTCAGACCATATGGAGATTCCTTCACACCTTGATGGCCGCCATGATGTTGGCACGATAATCTTGGAAACTGATAGTCAGGAGGAATGTTCTATGAATAGCGAGCCATCAGTCAGAACATTTCGAAGATAAGACGATACAGCGGCCGCACCTAAGCTCCATTTACGCAAACACGCGGCGGGAAGTTACACCAGTGACCACCATATGGCCTGCAAGGGTCCAGCGACGCGGCAAGTTGGTGCACACCGGATAGTACCATGAATTTAATTAAAAAAAAGAAAAGAAAAGATAGTACCATGAATCCGATGTTATGCCAAGCAGGATCAAATATTATACCTAGTGAAGTATTGAGAAATGCGGAGGCTATCGGACCAGTCTTCAGTTTCCCCAAGCATTAACGTCTGACTCTTATGTCCATGACCAGCTACCCGAGTATGTTCCGAATTCTCAAAGTACAGTAATTCCATGCCAATAGGTTCCCGATTAAAATCTCTATTGCAAATGAAGTGATGCATCCGACACCAACACCGCATCCTCGGCCGCTCAACCTCCGTATTGCCATCCATCGACTCTTTCCTCTCTCGTACCCGCATGCCTGTCACTGGAGGCCGGCGGCGCTCGACCCGGGGAAAAAAATTGAACGGTCAATGATTGGGATGAAGGTAGATATGAAAAGGGACGATATTGTCCAAGGGAGCTTGAAGTCTTGAGGACATGCTACGGCGATCGTCGAAGGCGTGTTCGGCGGACCAGTTATTGGACTTGTTTTGACGAAAGACAGTCTGCAAGGCAAATGCAATCGTTAACTCTCGATGCATTCCAAGAGGTTCTGGATAACGGAAGACGCTTTTGTCGTGCAAGGCGTATACTATTCCAAAAATCCCTCAGTGATCGTTCAACATAGGTTGCCCCGTGACACGGAATTTTAGTTTGGCTACACAGACACCTTTTAACTCTACTTATAAACAGCGTCCTTTCTCAGCCAGTTGTTTGGGGCTTCGGAGATACAAGGATCGAACAAGATGGTGCATTTATGCTACCTGCGCATCGTTCAAGCGACTTTTCATCATCTAGCTTCCTTGTCTTTTCGGAATCCTGGCCACCGATATGAACTGCGAGCAGCCAAGGCGAAAGTGAGCGGCCTGGGGACGATTGATTCAAGATCAACACGGAAATGATAATGTACGCCAGCCATCGCCCAAAAGGAATAACTGCATGCGTGCCGTGAGCCGTTTCTTGGAGTTCAACCGGTGATAAGTTTACCCAGGAGACTGCCACCATTGCGGCGAAGGGGTCCTCCACAGTTGTCACCACGTTTTGGTTGAGTGCGGCAAGTACAAACACTCTTTCTCCTCTCTTAGAAATCTCTTAGCTAATAAAAAGAATGTGGCGCTCTTCCGGACATTTCTGAATGAAAACCTGACGGCCTTCACTTTCAAGCATCTTCCGCCCGAGCCCCCGTAGTTTATCCTTTTCCGGCTTGATTCACTGTGCCTATTAAGGTGCACCTCCTGCTCCCTTGCTAACGTTGTACTACCATACACTTTCGCTACATCTGATTTATTACTTATTTACAAACCTCGTGGAGGTGTCTATGCTGCCATGTATCTACCCCACATAATATCATATTGCTATTCAGAAAGAAAGAAAAAGATGATAAGTTTCTCTCTCCAGCATATTGCATATATGATGTGCTCAGAATGAAGCCACTCATCCACGGCCATAGGACTCTGAAAGCACCGCATCCCGTCTGATCTGCGCAGTCAACCAGAGTGCCGCCCAGTTAGTACCACGGTGGGGGACCACGCGGGAATCCTGGGTGCTGTGGTTTTTTTCCCCTCAATCCTACATGCATCGAAGTTATCGCTTACCCAAGCCACTGTCTTTGACAATTGTAACTTCTCTATATTACATATTCTCATAAGGCATCGTACAATTTTTCCATTGTGGCACGCAGGTACTCCTGCCCGAAGACCAGCAGCTGCTGAAGAACCGCTCACCTAGCTAAGTTGCAACGCCCCAAGAGACAAATTTTAACTTGAAAGGCGCCGTGTTCCGTGTTCTACGTTTGTACATACATAGAACAATATAATCACACGAAATATCGTTGAAAACTACAAGTGAGTCTGGAACCACTGGACTGCAGCCTTGAATGAGCCTTCCTTGCCCGCCTTGACCTTGGGGTCACCCAGGTCTCCGCGGACCGCGAATCCATGGGTGCATCCATCAAAATACTCCCTCTTATAGCCAGGCTTGAATTTGCCATCTCCCAAAATTTCATCAGCCTTTGCTTGTGACTCTTTTGGGAACTGCCCGTCAACCGTGCAGCTGTTGATCAAGAGAGGAGCTTTCGCGATCGAAGCGTATTTCTATGAATCGGTTACTCCGGGATCAGAAAGAGAGTGGAGATCACCGAACCTCAATGTCTTCGGGGACCTTCAATAAAGAAGGATGGGAAACAACAGACACGCTAACGACGTTATCAAACGCCAGATCGAACACATATCGACCTATGAAGATCACTCGTCAAGTATTCCTGAGCAATCAATGAAACGCACCCACCGCCGAAGCAATATCCCGTAGCGGCGAATTTAGTCACACCTTGCTCCTTGAGCACACTAATGACTTTGTCCAGATGAGGACGAGTCTGTGCGGGACCGTGGTTCGGTAACCATCTGGTAAAATCCCAGTTACTCTACATTACCTAGTAAGTATATTGCGGCTAAATTTTGTCCCAATACTTACTCCTGGAGTGAGTGCGTCGGAGGGAGCAACATCCCCGTTAAAATAATCGGGAGCAATGGTCTAAAAATAGGGAGAGCGCAATTTATCTATCAGTCCTTCACGATATGTTCGTGATGGATGTCGAGTCTCACTTTGAAACCGTTATTCGCGAAGTCGTCAGCGAGAAGCTACACAGCCAATAAGCCACGGACAAAACACATCTGACATATACTTACCTGAGCATTTGGGAGCTGAGGGCCATAGATATCTGATAAGAACAGCACCACTTTGTCCTTTGCGTAATCGCCCACAGGAGTAGCTATGTAACAATCAACTCCATCGATCTTCTCCCATTTGCCTATCGCGTAAGTCAGAGTGTGAAGGTTATAGTACCAGATCCACCGCAGTCCCGGAGCACAGGGAACAAACGGGAGATCTGAACTACAACATCATAAGATGATACTTACCAGCAGGGGTGCCCTCATGTCGAACGCCTACGATGATCAGTCATATGCCCGTCGAACAGTGAGACAAAAAAGATCCAAACTCACCCTTGACGCAGTCCGCGCATAAACTCATCTTCTTTTAAACTTGGGCAAGTTGAAGTTTCGCGAAGTTTGATTATCGTCTCAATCTCGAGCAGCTTGGCTTTTATAGCTGGCTGACATACTTAGCCCCAGTTAAAGAGTTCAAGAAAAGTATGACGCGTACGGCGCCGGGCGGCACAATCTGCCGGATCAAAAAAAGTATGACGCGTACGGCCGGATGGCACACTGGCAATCTGCCGCAGTTCGCTTTACAATCAAGGATTACTCTTGGGCTCTGGTGACCATTCCGTGCAGCGGCGAGCACAACCTCGAGAACATGATTAAAATAGTGAGAACGGGAATCAACGTTATACGATCTCAAGACGAGATCATAAACCACAAAATTACATGCCTTAGATCAAAGCGGGTCTCTGACCGTGACACCGAATCCTTTAGTCAAAATGCGGCCGGCATTCGGAAAATCGGTTATACTCCATGCTGTTGCAGTACTTCAGTATCTTTTATAATTCATTACAGGTCTTTCAGGTCCACGTAAAGTAGCGGTTTACCGTCGCGACATTCCGATGAAAAACGTCTAGTATTACATAGCAATTCCGAGTCCGCTTTACGGTAATGCCCCTTGGGTCGCACCGTAGTTTACATCTGGGTACGCCAGATCATGTACTGTGCAGCGGCCTCGTCTTTACCTTCCTCAAATCGTTTGAACATATCTGCTGAAACACCGCAAGTAACAACGTTGTCACCCCTGCGGAGATCATCCACGGTGGTGCTGATGTATTGGTCGAGTGGCATCCACACCTTGCTCAATTTATTAGTTGTTCCAGCATCTAAACCAAGGATTAACACAGATTCAGCTGATGAGAGGAAACAATTACCATCGTGTAACTCAGATTCGACCAGGCTGTTCTGCACGTCAACGCCGATTTTGGATCGAATGCAATAGAATAACGTACGGCGGGACAATCTCAGTGACGTTGATGTAAGTATTTTGTAGCTGAACACGTAAGGAGATCGTGAAACTATGCAGTGCTGCTTTGCTTGCACAATAATTCACAAGGTAAGGTGCCGGAAGTACAGCAAAGCCTGAAGTGACTGTGTAAATGAATGCAGGACGTCCTTCATTCTATGTCAAAATAGTAGAGTCAGTTTTCATAGCTTTCGTGTAGTGATAGACACTCAACTGAGAGCTTTAGGAAATGTGGCATAAAATGGTATATTAACGTAACGACAGAAATGTAGTTAACGTTGATCTCGCTTGCCAACTCTGAGATATTCAATTCATGAGATATAGCTTCAAGGAAAGTCTCTGCTTACTATCAAGATTAACGTCGGCCTGGAAATAAAATTCGTACTGAACACCTGCATTGTAGATGACGGTGTCGAGCTGTATGGTCCGTCAGGTCATTGGGCTTTTGAACTACTCGGTAACTTACTTCCGGGTATTTCTGCACAATGATGTCCGCAAAATTCTTCAGACCGGACTGTCTGTGTTCATATCAAACTCAACGGTCTCCAACCCAGATTTCGCGAGCTCCTCCAGCCTATCTTTTCGTCTTCCAACAGCAACAACGCGAGGCTTACTTGGCAATTTGGCCAGTGCAATAGCGAGTGCGCGTCCGATGCCGGACGTCGCACCTGTAACCAGGATGCACTTGCTGTCGTCGATGGAGGGCATAACTTCTGGTTTGAGCGAGCCACAACGTCGAGTGGTCTATTAAGCCCCCTGAATGACGTCGGCCTAGCGCCTGCGTAATCTTGTCGGCATGGCGTACGTCACTTGGGAGGCAGGCTGCCGCAGGAGCTTGGGCTTTCGTCACTCACCGGCGCGCCGAAGCCCAACAGAGGCTGGCTGCGTGAGAAGATCCCGATGAAAGTAAATGAAGTAGGTACAATTTAATTTTACGACAAGCAAATTCACGTTAGTCCATGGTCCACTGGCTACGCCTAGCTACGAGCTGAGCGGCCAGCTCTTCCTTCCCTTTTTCAAATCGTTTAAAGGCACCTTCAGCAGCACCACACGTGATGAGTCTATCATGATCTCCTTTACGCAGGCCATCCACCACGATGTTCGTGAATTCATCCAATGACATCCAAAACTTAGCTATTTTTTTACTTATTTCAGGATCTGTCCAAGGGTCAGAACATTCACTTAATGATCAAAAGATCTCCGACCATGTAATTCAGACTCGACAAGTCTGATTAGACAAGACGCGGTTAGTATTAGCGATTTGTCAAAGCGGATGGACGTACGGAGGGGCGATTTCAATCACGTTGACATTCGTTTTCTGCATTTGGAGACGCAAAGAAATTGTGAAGCTATGGAGTGCTGCTTTGGTCGCACAGTAGTTCGACACCCAGGGTGCAGGTATGATAGCCAAGCCAGATGTTATGGGAATAATGAAGGTAGGTTTGTCTTGTTCCTTTTCGGTAAAGTTAAGGGCTAGAACTCTCTTTTAGGCATGATATCACTCAACTGAGAGACGTAAGAAATGAGGCAGAAAGTGGGATATCAAGAGAACAATTGATGTGTAGTTGATGTTGATTTCCCTCGTCAGGCCGGAAGAGAACATGCCAAGTCAATAGACACTATAAGAGGGCGTAACGTCCGACGCTTACTATCTCCGTTGACTTCCTCTGTGAATTCACATTCATACTGCATTCCCGCGCTGTAGATAACAGTGTCCAGCTGTCAATTCAGTTACAGTTAACGTCTCAATAGAATGAAGTACACGCGACATTTGGAGACATACGTCGGGGTACTGTTGTACAATCCTTTCCGCGAACTTCTTCAGCGTAGCATTGTCGGTATCAACGTCGATATCGATAGTTTCAAGGCCAGCTTTCGCAAGTTCTTGGAGCCTTTCTTTGCGTCTTCCGGCGGCGATTACGCGGCGTTTGCTTGGCAGAGTTGATAGTCTCAACGCCAGCGCACGCCCAATGCCAGATGTAGCTCCTATAACGAGAATGCACTTACTTTCATCTATCGTGGGCATAACGTTGTCTTGCAAGAGAGGATCGTCGGGGCGACAACCTTATAAGTCGCCAGATCACTTTCGACTCATATTCTGCGGCCAACTGCAGCCTGCGTGTGCCAAAGATGGAATTCGGCCCTTCCGTTTTAGTCACTCCGCAGCGTACTGGAATGGATCTGGCTCGGTCAAGCTGATGCAAAAATATTAACATTCATCAAAAGAAACAAAGCAACATATTTACAAAGTAGGCATTATCGAAGACCGTGCTTTTCCGTCCTCAACGTTGACTTGTCGTTCGATACTTTTCAACAGAATTACAGATCATTCAGACAAGAACTCCTCAATCTGATTTCTTATGAATGTCAAGTCTTGATCATTCCCAATACCACCCACTATTGATACCGCAAGCCATTGAATTCAGGATATAAGCATAATTTCACCCACCTATGTGTCCCCAAGCGGGGTTGATGATTACAAGCCTCGCTTTATCACCTCACTACCAAACCTGTCAGCTTATTGGTCTAATCGCAACGGATCGGGAAATACAAATCCGTCGTGAAATGATCACTTGATTCTGCCTAACGCAATTTGTAAATCAGGATCGCCATGTATCTTTGTAATATCCCCTGTTTGCCACGTGTTTAAACGAGTGAGCACGTCCCTTTCCAGAATGTTAGCCCTCCTCCCAACGTTCGTGCAAAAACGAGTTGAGATCTGGAAACCTGAAGTGCAACTCAAAGTTGGTACGATTATCATATATGCGCACAAGGGACACTCACAATCCGTCGCCGAGGTGCATATTCTGACAGAACCACTGTCGCAAACGTGGCTACCTTCGAAATATTTAGAGGCAATGTCTGCCTTGGAGCCCTCCGGGAAGCTTCGTCAAGTCAGTACCATAACACGAATGACAAGGGGAACCGCACCATTGGCTGTGAACACTCGTGCGCACGGAACTAACGACGCATCTGCAATAGTGCCCACTAAAATCAAACAAAGACTATTCTTCAAGTCACTTGCTTGTCCAAGAAATCATGGTACACGACTGCCCAATAGTACGTCCGTGACATGCAACTCAACATGTACATGTTGCACCTATCGTCCGCCCATAGAAAACCCGACGACCTATGCATGCCGAGGTGTTTAATAAGAACCGCATATTGCGCACGTCTATGAAGGCCCACGTGTGATTATCATACAAGAGGATACGCTCAACCGGGCTTACATATTATTTTTGTAAGATACCGTGAGGAAGGATGGGTCATTATAGGGAAAGCATTAGCCAGAAAGGTCACTGTATTCAGTGGCGACGATAAATGGGATTGTTTCGCACCTGATTAGTTCATAATAATTAGGTTCAAGCAGCGATACCCGCCTCCCGTTCGAGAACAACGGAAGCGTAAGAACGAAATACTTCGTAGCGCAAGGCCTAATAGTTGTCTCATCAGCTCATAAGACCAGAGTGACACGCAGTTCCACCTTTCCTTCAAGATCGAACTTTCCAACTTCCCGAAGGCGATACATGAATTCTTGGGGTCGCCGTACGTCATGGCGTCAGGGAGAACTCCCCTTTCGGCGCGGAAACGGCCGTGGTGGTTATACTGAGTAAGAGATTCAGTCATTGAAATAGGCTGCGAAGGATAGAGAAGAAGAATCAGACTATTCTTCTGAGCAGAAGTCATTTTGGCACGGTAAATTGCGTATGCGTTGTCTTGCAACATTCGCAAATAGTCACCCAGCGATCCGAGCCACTATAATGTGCCAGGGTGGCTCCAGGGAGACGTGGCAATGTCTCTTATTTAGTGTACGAAACCCCCATCTACAATTATTAGTACATCATCCAACTTCACCTACGCGTCCACAGCGCTCGTCATTGTGCCGGAGTCATAACCCACATGAGAAGCATAGATGGAGCTTGTACAGAGTTTCTGGAGGCTGTCATATCCTTTAATGCAGTGACGTGACCAGATTAAACACGACCTGAGGTAGTCAAAAGATCGGGCAATTTGTGATTGAGTAGTGTTCATGCAATTAATTAGATATCTAAAACAGGTAACAAGGATCGTATAAAGCCGCTTCTAACGCCGTCAGTACCAAGCACTGGAGGATATATGTTATAACTGACTCTTAAGTACCCAACTGCCAGACTTCTGCCCTATGTGGACGTGCCTGCTTGCTTCGACTCTTCTTCAGCTATTTTTGGAATGATATCATTCTTCTCTAACAAAGTCTCCAGTTCGCCTGATTGATGCACTGGCACGAGTCAGTTGCATAAAGATTAAAAAAGGATTCCCACGTACTGCCCAATAGAATGTCGCACCCGCCAATAAATTCACCTTTAACGTACACCTGAGGTATCGTGGGCCACTCCCTGTTGTTCAAAACTCATCAGTATGCCGCTGTAATATCTCAAACAACAAGTCACTTACGAGTACTCTTTAATAGAACTCCTTAGCTCTTGGTCCACAAGAACATCGTATGACTGCATCTTCTCTGGGGGAACACCGTGAAGATCCAGTATCTGGACAACTGCGCGCGAGAAACCACACTGGGGCAGTTCAGGTGTGCCCTTCATGAAGAGAACGAGTGGTTTGGCTTTGACCGCTCCATCGATTTTTGCACGAACTTCCTGCGTTAGGAAGCGCAGCGAGCCTAATCTGTGAGCGGCGAAAGTATTTCTCGTTGCTGACCGGAGAAATAGAGATTGCATGACAACTTTCGAGGTGATGACGAAACAACCTCAAGTGGTTACGTAATCGCTCTCCGTACACATTCACGCTTGTTTAAGTTGTCAATTGCCGGGTTCAACCGACTTAAATAAGCTGTTGTTAACGTTTCCTCTCGTGTTTGACAATGACTAGCAGGATGCAGAAAGCTCTTGACACGCTACATTCGTCCTCAAGCCCGCAAATGGATGAGAATTCTGAGGCCGAGCTTGTCAACGGAAAAGGGGCAAAACGTACCGACTATATGCATGGTTGCGATGCGGATGATGCCCCATGGCAGATTCTCCCTGTCGAACAAAATGTCCTTCCATCGGGGAAAAGAAATTCAACTAGTAGAGTGCAATCGCGATTTATACTGTCGTGCATAGGCTCGCCACTCCAGCATTTTAAGAATCTTAAGGAGTTGCTTTCGGCGTTACGCGATATCGTTAAAGGTGAGCAATTTGTAATGCCTTGGATTGACCAGATTAATTCTGGTCCTGCCAGTACACAAGTATCTATACTACGAAGGTCGCATGCTTCACCGTGATGTCCACATCGAAAATGTCATGATCACGTCGCACACGGACAAGGCGATGGGACAGCTCATAGATATGGATTTTGTGGCAACAAATCGTCCATCAAGTGTGAAGAAGTGTAACAATGACCCCGTCGAGATTAAAGGGATGACGAACCTCATCCAACGCTTGGAAGAGACCAATGAAGCCTTTGCGAAATACCGGAAACACTATCCAGGGGATGGCCTCGTTAAAGCTTTGGATTATATAGAGGAAGTTGTGAAGTTCCGTGCGGAATATTTTGACCTGGACGTTAACCAAGTGGAAAACTTGAAGCCTGTTGACCTAGGATGGGACAAAGAGGTAAGTCTCGTATTTACCATCACTCTTTGCCAGAATCACGAGCGCTTGTTAGTATTTAGACCCTCCTAATTTCTCTGACCATCGACCCCGAAAGGGTGAACGAATAGTAAGTTTGTTCTATAATTAGTCGTGTTGCATAATTGTTCTGAATACTGCAAGGGTGCTCATCCATTTAGAAGCGTAGAATGTTTGAAAAAATCTCATGTCTTTCCCGCCGATTTCTCTTGGTTTGATCACGCTCCCTGGTTCTACGATGCCGTTCATGATATTGAATCACTTTTCTGGGTCTTGATGTTCATATGCTTAACGCAACGACGTTGCATCGGGCGCGACATGCTAACGGAAGATTCGGCCAGAGAGTCCCTTTATCTTGGGACTCCACGCTTCGTCAATACAAAGAGAAACTGTTCTCAAGCTTCTACCCACAGCACATGAGGAGTGTCATCAACAAATTTCACCCGTACTTCAAAGTTCTAGAACCAATGATAATGCGGTGGAGCGCTATGCTGCGGATGGCTTACCGATATCGCAGGATCGAGTATCTCACGATTCATGACCAGGTTGCTAGCATTCTTGATGACCAGATCGAAAATCTATCAAATGGTGAACCTGACGGAAGAGCCGAGCAAAAAAGTGAATGAAAATTCAACGAGTATTCGCGATGATTGTATCGGAGCTATTTTGTGACACACAG
>JNHV02000248.1:0-24266 GCA_001691785.3 Amanita brunnescens Koide BX004
CGAAACAGCAGCAGTGGATGGGTTGCCGTTTTCGAGATACATGTCCACAGTAGCGGAAACGGGGTGGCCCGATGAAAGGGATGTGTAGTTAGTAACGTCAATTCAAACTCCGAGTCGTTAGGACGCGCTATCATCGCGAGTCAGCCGGTAGCTAGGCTATACTAACTCAGGAATTACGGCGAGGGGCGATGAACCTGAGGGGTGCGATAAGACAGCGAGTAGTTGGGCAAGAGACAGTTACAAGGCGAGTTTACTTTGCAATATTTGACCACGTCCGCGTTTTAAGCGCTGAAACTGGTCTTGCAGCCTGCACAGCTTTTACCACGTTATGCTTTGAGCCCCGAGCCCACCATCATCGTACAATTCGGCTAGTCAAGCTGACCTGGTGAGCGTGTAACTAAACAGGATTATCATCCTTTACCCAATTGCAGGAAGGGCTACCATATGACATGGAACGTGAWCAAGACAGCTATGCCCTTCCATTGCTGCTCTCTATACTCAAAGATAAGAACGTATGCAATATCAAATGCATGGGATGCATCTGCTCAAGAACCTGTAGCATGGATCTTCCATTACGTCCCTCGTAAACGCAACGACTATCGATCTGATGTACAAGTTATTTTCGAGGGAAGACTACCACAGTTTCGCAGTGCAGCTGAATGCCTCGGACGCCAAGAATCTCTTAGATTTCATACTTCAACTGCTTCATGATCCTCGCTTAACAAATCTGAATGGRACCGTGGACATCAAACAACGAGCGAGGCGATTTATGTTGAAAGTCATAACTAAAACGCCYGTGATACCTGAGTCACTGATTGTGACTGGAATCAGCATTCCTGCCGARCATGATTACATCGTTCGCGGTGGGTTTGGGGACGTTTTCAAGGGCGAATTACGGGGGGACGTCGTGGCAGTCAAAGTACTATACAAGGCTGAAGATAATGTCGTAAGTTGCTTTTATTAATGTCACGGCGTCGTTGGTTGATTTCGGTTCAAACAGGCTTTTTGTCAAGAAGCATTGATGTGGGGATCCCTCAATCACGAATTCGTTTTGCCATTTTTGGGATTGTACCAAGACGAGCCAAGGGAAAAATTGTTCCTCGTTTCTCCATATACGAAGAACGGCACTCTAGCGCAATGGCGGAGGGAGAAAAACCCATCGATTGCCACGGTAGAGGAACGTGTATGTTTTTTGTCCTTCTGCTGTTGTGGATACTCACTCCGTATGCAAGATACTGGAAGTGGCTAAAGGCATCCAATACATCCATTCGGAAGGCGTAGTTCATGGTGACCTCCGCGGGGTATTCTATCTGAAACATAATATGTGGTGATTAGTACTAACCTTTCTCTGTAGGCCAATGTCCTGTTAGATGCCAACCTTCATGCTCAAATTGCCGACTTTGGACTAACCAGAATCTCAGAAGCTACGAATACCAGGTCGGGAGCGCTACGTGTTAACTTTGCGGCTCCCGAGTTATTCGGGATCGACGAAGATGAAGACTTTGAACCTATCAGAACGCAAAAGTCGGACGTATATGCATTTGGATGTCTTTATTATGAGGTAGGGGAGAATAAACGTGCTGATGCTCCTGCTGATCAATGCCTAGATCCATTATGATGTTGCGCCTTTTGCGGGTAAGACGGAGATAATGATCCTTAAGCTCCACGCTCGAGGATTGCATCCACGTCGACTGCAGGAACCACCTTTGAGTGATAAAGCATGGGAGTTGATTCGGAGTTGCTGGGCGAGGGAAGCATCGAATCGGCCGGGAATAGAAGAAGTCATGGAAAAGATGGCGGCTATGTCTCAATCCGTGGTTTCGACACTTGCACGTCCACCGGCGCGCTCAGTGCAACCAAAAGAGGATGCCATGGAATTGGCAACCATGTACTCAACACCCATGCCATCTTTTCCGGATTTGCCGTCACGTAATTCGCCATGTTTCCATTTTCCCTATTTTTCAGAATCTCCTGCCCAAGCATCGTCTCCTTCCACATCCGCATTCAAGACGCCCTCTTCGTCTTTTGCACCTTCCCCACCCACAATCTCCCGGCGAGGCTCGCGGTTGTCGCTCGAGCAGCGGTCGGGGTTGGCTATCACTGCACATGATCCGCCCTATGAGACACCGTTTGGAGCGCCATGGACCGCGTTGGCTTCCAGTACCGCGCCTCTCAGTAACGAGAAGGACCTATCAGCTACTTTGGAGGCGAAACTAGAGGATTACTGCTCGCCTGATTGCAGCAATATAGAATCCTTTCCAGCAACCCAGCAGAGCGATGAGAACACCGACGTGCTCACGGTATGGCAAAATGTTACCTTAGATCCCCAGTTCAAGGTTCGTCGACACTGCGTTCGGTCTCAGTGGCCTTCTAACGAGGTTAATTAGAACGCCGACTTGTATACACTCTATGGTGAGCTCATGAGCAGAGCTAGATACGACGGCACGAAACTGGTACTAAAGACTGACGATGTCCTCCACATAAATTTGGCATTCACAATTCTACGAGGCAGCAGTCGCCAGACGAGCATAGAAGACGGTGGGTGACATAGCTATCTACAGTCTGGCAGTGTTATACCACCCAGCATCAGCGACACGATGTCCATTGAGGTAATAACGTCTTTAAACACTAAACACCCTGACCCATGTAACAATAATTACTATGCTATATCACTTTGTGCTAGCACGTAGGTGTCATAAAGGTTCTGCACGATGTCATTTAGCTCAAAATCTTGAGCCGTTCTCTGTTATGACCCATCTCATGTACATGAGGCGGCCCAGAAAAACACTAAGATGAGAGATACAGGGAGGAAATTGGAACCTGCCCAAGATGCAGAGTACGATATTGATCCAGCCGTCTGCACAGAACGACACAACAGACCTGCACTGATCCTACGCTCTTCGTTGTTGAGTCTATGTGTCATGACAAAGACCAAGGTATTAAGAGTGGCGGGCAGGGAGGATTGACAATGAGATTCAGGAATGGGTAGTTTGCATGAAGTCGACTTCGGAGGAAATTAGTAATCTCAGAGTAATCAAAGGATAATGAGGACATACGTGGAGAGAGAGCTAGTTCTGTTAAGTCTTCCTCCGGTGAGGACCCCAGCGGCTGTTTTAAGCTCCAAGCTAACATGTTGGTGCACTGGCATGGCCCGGGCGTGGGCGACCGACGCACATTACGTGTACTTGGGTATGACGTATTACTATTAGGCATCAAGTTCCCGCGAGCGAGGGCGCTTTGTAGTTGAACACATGTCGCGAAGGTATGAGATGGCTGTTCGTATTATGGTATCGGATTGACATTACTAGTAGAAAATCTAATCAGTGATGAGAGCTTCTCGCGATTCTGGACATTCACAGGGGTCCGGGCTCTTGGCTACGAACATTGGGCAGTGCCAGCGCTCCGGTAGTCCCTGGCAGGCGTTTGCTTTGCATTATGACAAAGGTCCACCATTAAGCGCTGAAACTTAATCCTGAACAGCTTTTACCACGTTGTACCTCGAGCATAACCTTGCACTCAAGCCCACCGTGACCCACAGTCCGACCAGTCAAGTCAATTCAGTGAGCATACAATCAAGTAGGATTATCGCATACTCAAACTCACTTCGGAAGGGATATCRGGCGCCGTATGAAATGGAGCCTAATCGAGATAGCCGTGCTCTCCGATCGCTGCTCTCGATACTCAAGAATAAGAATGTACGTAGTATTAAAAGCATGAGGTACATCTGCTKAAGAA
Organism: Amanita brunnescens Koide BX004; assembly: GCA_001691785.3. NCBI lineage: Eukaryota > Fungi > Basidiomycota > Agaricomycetes > Agaricales > Amanitaceae > Amanita > Amanita brunnescens. The sequence continues at coordinate 3,736 of JNHV02000248.1, forward strand.
CCTATAGCCTAGATCTTCCATTGCGTCCCTGGTAAACGCGGCAACTATCGATCTGATTTGCCAGCTATTGACTAGGGAAGACTATGACAGTTTTGCGGCGCAAACCAATTTCTCAGACGCCATGAATCTGTTAGATTTCATACTTTACCTGCTCCATGACCCCCGCTTAACAAATATGAATGGAACCGTGAACATCAAACGGCGAGCAAGACGATTTATGTTGAAAATCGTAACCAAGACGTCTCGGTCTGTGATACCAGAGTCCTTGGTTGTGACAGGAATCAAGATTCCGCCCGAGGAGGATCACATCGGTCAGGGTGGTTTCGGTCGCGTTTTCAAGGGCAAACTAGGAAGGGACATCGTTGCTCTGAAAGTATTACACAGAGTTGATAATAAGAACATTGTAAGTTGCTCATATCAATATCACTATGTCACTCACTCGTTTATGTCGGTTCAAACAGGCTTTTTGTCAGGAAGCATTGATTTGGCGATCGCTCCGTCACAAGTTCGTGCTGCCGTTTTTAGGAATATACAAAGATGAACCAAAAAAACATTTCCTCCTCGTCTCGCCATATATGACGAACGGCACTCTAGCCCAATGGCGGAGGGAAAAAAAACCATCAATTGCCGAGGTAGAAGAACGTGTATGATTTTTTGTCCTTATGCTGTTTGTAAATACTCACCCGCACGGAAGATACTAGAAGTGGCTGAAGGCATTGAATACATCCACTCGGAAGGCGTGGTTCATGGTGACCTCCGCGGGGTAGTCTAGCTGAAATACAATATGTTAAGATAATGAACTGACCCTTCTCTGCAGGCCAATGTCCTCTTGGATGCCAACCTTCATGTTAAAATTGCCGACTTTGGACTAACACGAGTCTTAGAAGCTACGAATTCCAGGTCGAGAACACGACATTTTAACTTTGCGGCCCCTGAGCTATTCGGGATTGATGATGACGAAGACTTCGAACCCATCAGAACGCAAAAGTCGGACGTATATGCATTTGGATGTCTTTATTATGAGGTAGGGAAGAATAAACGTGCTGATGCTCGTGCTGATCAATGCCTAGATCCATCATGATGCTATGCCTTTTGCGGGTAAGACGGAGATGATAATTGTGAAGCACCACGCCCAAGGATTGCATCCGCGTCGGCTGCAGGAACCACCTTTGAGTGACGAAGCATGGGAGTTGATTCGGAGTTGCTGGACGAGGAAACCATCGGATCGACCGGGAATAGAAGAAGTCACGGAAAAGATGGTGGCTATATCTCAATCCGTGGTTTCGACACCTGCGTCATCAACAAGAGCTTTAGAATCTGGTACCCCTTCCCTGGTGTGTTGATCGAGTTCTTCTACAAACAGTTTTTTACTATGTATTAGCTTAATGAACTTGTGGAACACACGCTGCAATCCCCAACCCCAAGGGCGCCGCTGTGCCCCACAAATGCCCTCGGCCCACCGCTGGTTCGCCCATCGATGCACTCCGCATCCTGGATGCCCGCCACCTGTTCTCCCCTGTCTGCCACTGCTGGTATGTTAAGAACCGTAAGCTGAGTCTATGGTTTTGAAATTTCTTCGCCAGGTGCACAAGGTCCGTCCTACCCAGGTGCCCCCCTTCTGCCTCCAAATGGTGCCGGCCTACCTTATAAACTCTCGACACAGCCGAGTCCCCGGAGTATGCATTTCTCGCACCCATTCGCAAATATGATTGACATATATATTTGCAGCGCAACCAAAAGCGCCTGGAATAGAAGGCGTCATGGAAATGGTAACCAGATGCTCGTTATCTTGTCCAGATCCGGCGATATGTAATTCGCTTGGTATCCATCTGGCCCATTTGTCAACATCTCCTGCCCAATCACCATCCACTTCGAGTCCGACATCCTCATTCAAGACGCCTGCGTCATCTTTTACGCCTGCCTCACCCCCGAACTCCCGGCACAACTCGTGGTTGCCGGTCGAGCAGCGGTCGCAGTTGAGACGTCAGTCGGGGTCAGCTATTATTGCGCAGGATCCATCCTATGGGATGCCGCCAGGAGCGCCACGGTCTGCATCACCCTTATCAGCTACTCTGAAAGCGAGTCTAGAGTATTACTCCTCGCCTAAGTTTGGCAATTTAGGATTCCAGTTTCCAACAGCCCAACAGAGCGACGAGTGCACCGACGTGCTCACGGTGTGGCAAAATGTTACCTTAAATCCTAGTTTCAAGGTTCGCCGATGTTGCTTGACCCTCGATCTCAATGGCCCTCAACTGACGAGACCGATTAGGACGCCGACTTGAATCGGCTCTATAATGAGGTCATTTCCAGAGCTAAATACGACGGCACGAAAATAGTTCTAAAGACTGACGATGTCCTTCGCATAAGTTTGGCATTCACAATTGAGTGGTAAACTTTTTTGCTTGGGCGCCATTGGCCAGACCTGCAAGGAAGAAAATGGCACGAGYCACTTTATCACATGCCATCACTGGCAGCACCAGTAGCGTTGTTCTAATCTCAACATTGCATATCTATAAATCCGTGTAATAATTACTATTTTAGTATATTATATTACTTTGTGCTGTAAAATGGGTGGTGCGTAGGTATCATAAACATTCTTCGTGATGTCGTCGAGAATTTCGTTAAAATTTTAGGCCACTCTTTATAATAATCGAGCTCTTCGTACTACTACGGCCTTGGAATGAGGTTTAGGAGGGAGACAAGGGCGGCCAGAGCTCTGATAATTCCCCAGGCCGGAGGTTTGTTTTCAAGCAATATCATGGCCGCACCCGGTCCGAGGCGATTACCACCGTGACAGCTTTTACCACGAGTCGTGAGTTGATCGATTACCTTAGAGCTAGGCTGAGCGCTCACTCTGACTGAATCATCGTCCACCCAGTCGGAAGGGATATTCSCACTCATGGAACCCCCTTCCCAAGACGACTTTGATGTCCCATTTTCATTCTTCTCGAATTTTAGTCCTCTCACGTTGGAAGGAATATTCGCACTCCTGGAAGCTCCTTCCAGAGACGACTTCGGTGAATTGTCCGTAAGTATTTTGCTACCTGAAGCCCCCAACTAATCATACGCACCACAAGGCGAGAAAGATCTATCTTGGGGTGGCACGAGCGTCTAGACTCACTTTATCATATGCCGTCACTGGTAGCACTAGCAACGTTGTTTTAATCTCAACATTACATGTCTATATTCCCCCGATAACTATGTATACTATATTACTTTGTGCTGTAAAATGGGTGGTGCACAAGTATCATAAACGTTTCTGGCACTCGTGATGTCATCGAAATTTTGGATCCTTCGTCTACCACTACAACCTTGGAATGAGGTTTAGGAAAGAGACAAGGGCAGCCAGAGCTCCGATAGTCCCCTGGGCCGGAGGTTTGCTCTCAAGCAATATGACCAGGTCGGCAATTAGGCGCTGAAAACCGATTCTAGACAGCTTTTACCACGAGTCGTGCCTCGTGGATCAAGTTAATCGATTAGTTCCTTAGAGCTCAGCGTTCAGCACGCACAGTCTGACTGAATTATCGTCCCCTCAGTCGGAAGGAATATCCCGCGCGCACTCATGGAATCCACTTCCCATAAATTCTTCGTAAGCCTGATATCTTACTCCCTGAAGCCCCCGACTAATCATACGCGCCACAAGGCCAGGATTATTGAAGCGCCAATTGAGCCGAGGCGGTTTGTCAAGCCTTCTCTGAGCATTCGGGCTCATGTCAGAGAACTAGATATGGCAAAAGGCCGCAGGAGCAGCGTCGAGGATCAGGCAGACGAGCTGAGCGATGTCGATGATAGCCCAACCCGGGCGCTGTATGACGTGGAGCATGAGCGTGATCCAGATAGCTATGCCCTGCCATTTCTGCTTTCTATTCTCAACGGTAAGAAGGTACGCAACATTAAAATACAGGTTACATCCATTGAAATGAACTTGTAGCCTGGATCTTCCATTTCATCCCTTGTAAATACCACAACTATCGATCTGATGTGCAGGTTACTTTCCAGTGAAGACTACGCCAGTTTCGCGGCGCAGGTATATAGTGTCTCTGCCGCCAAGAATCTGTTAGATTTCATACTTCTCCTGTTCGATAATCCTCGCTCGATGAATCTGAATGGAACAATGGACATCAAACGACGAGGAAGACGATTTATGCTGAAGATTATGGCCATGACGCCTGTGATACCAGAGTCTATGATGGTAACTGGAATCAGGACAGCAGAGGATGATCACATCGGTCGCGGTGGCTTCGGGCACGTTTTTAAGGGCGAACTAAGGGGGAGCGCTGTTGCTCTGAAAGTACTATACAAACCTGAAAACGATGTCGTCAGTTGCTCATGCCCATATCACTTGAATGTCACTTGTTGATTTTGATTCGAACAGGCTTTTTGCCGAGAAGCATTGACGTGGCGATCCCTCCGTCACAGATTCATACTGCCGTTTTTGGGAATATACCAGGATGACAAAATGGGACAATTCTTCCTCGTCTCGCCGTATATGAAGAACGGTACACTAGCCCAATGGCGGAAGAAAGCGAATCCATCGATTGCCGAGGTAGAACAACGTGTATGTTTTTTATCCTTCTGCTGTTTGTGGATACTTACCCCGCACGGTCGCACGGAAGATACTAGAAGTGGCTGAAGGCATTCAATACATACATTCGGAAGACGTAGTTCATGGTGACCTCCGCGGGGTATTCTATCTGAAACACAATATGTCGAGATACTAACCCTTCTCTTTGCAGGTCAATGTCCTGTTGGATGCCGACCTTCATGTTCAAATTGCCGACTTTGGATTAACCCGACTCTCGGAAGCTACGAATACTAGGTCTGGAGCACTACGTGTCAACTTTGCTGCCCCCGAGCTACTCGGATTCTGCGAGGATGATGATTCTGATGAAGACAACGATTTTCCTAGGAGAACGCAAAGGTCGGACGTATATGCATTTGGATGTCTTTATTATGAAGTAAGGAAATAACAAACATGCGATGCCCTTACTGAACAGTGGATTGCCTAGATCCATTATGATTCTGTGCCTTTTGAGGGTAAAACGGACGTTCAGGTCATGAGGCTCCACTCTCGGAAGGCTCAGCCGCCCCGACTCGAYTCACCGCCTTTGAGCGACGAAGCATGGCAGTTGATTCGGAGTTGCTGGGCGAGGGAAGCGTCGGAACGACCAGGAATAGCAGACGTCACGCGACAGATGATTCGACGTAATAATGAAACCAAATYTATCTGTCCTATTTGCTCAAGGGGACTTAGTACGAAACATAATGTTAAAAGTCCGTTTCTTGTGCTTCTTATCACGGAGTTGTCGAACGTTCCTCTGTTTTTCAGACCATATGAAGTCTCACTATAATGTCAAGGACTGGATCTGCAATGACTGTGGCAAGGGATTCACAACTAATCACGTCCTGAAGCGACATTTGAAAGTTTGCAAGAAGAGGAAAGGCCGGTCTGGAGAAACCGACGAGACCAACCAGCCGAATCCGACTGAGCAATATCCATCCTATGAGACACCACCAAGAGCGCCATGGTCCGCATTACGCACCAGTAACGAGAAGGACCTACCTGCTCTGTTGAAAGAGAGACTACAGCAGATCGAAAAGAGCATCGGATTGCTCTCGGTGCGGAAACCAGTAATAATGTAGAGCCTCGGGCCACATGCCACGACTCGACGAAGCAACTGATTGGATAAATGTAAGAAGTACTACTGTGCTATATTACTTTGTTGTAAAATGGACGGTGCATATATGTATCATTATGTATCATAAACATCCTACATCGTGTCGTTGACAATTTGTTGTTAAGAATCTTCAGCGGCTCTTCGCAATGACATATGAGACGACTCTAAAACTGCACAAAAGGGAAAGCGTTCTAAACTTAAATGACGCCAGGCATCCAGATTCCAGCACAAAATCCAGAAGATATTGATTTCTGCTGAAATTCGGTGGATAACGGACCTTCACTAATTCAGCGTTCTTCACGAATCGCGGTCAGAAATGTTGTGAGAGCTATCAGCGTGGGAACTGCTAAATATAAGGCGGATGCGAATGATAATGCTAGCATTGGTGATACCTTAACGTTTGACGGGCACAATTCGGATAGCGCCCAAATCGTCGTTGGGGCCTCTTGCTTTTTCTCGCTCTCTTTCTTATTTTCTTTTAGGACTCCATCCATGTCCATCCTGCCCCCATAAGGTGACCGCTTGTGGAGCAGGAGATCGATGTGTTGCAAGCGGTAGGGATAGCCTTGGTGGAAAAGCTGCTGCGTGTGGAGAATACTGGCATTAGTTGCTGCTGTAGTTGCTAGGTGGCGCAGAAGGTAAGTACTGTTCGAGCCTAAGCTGCTGGCTGGTTCTGTCTTGCACAGAAAGCACGCTGAGTCGCACATCCCGCTTCATATGATCGATCAGATACTCCCGCACGGATGCGGGATGCACGTTCCCAGGAAGCGACATCCTCGGCGAAGGCGACGCTACGCACACATGTTCCAGGGTACCATGTCGGGTGAAGTGGGGTTTACGACAATGCCGGGAGGACGAAGAGGCAGAGTTGCGTGCGCTGATAGCCAAAGAGTGGCGAATGGCGGCGTGAGCGGATGTCATGGACACGCGCTTGTCGGCCATTTCTGACCAGTGCCTAGCTTTTTCTGTGCCGCAGTGGCGCTTGATTCTGATTTGACGATAGGGGTGATGACGAGGAGGAAAAGTAGAAGGATGGCTGCCGTGGGATGACGAGAACTGATGGGTTGCTAGTTTCGAGAGACATATCGCAGTACGGGGCCAGATGAAGGGTGCGGATCGTACTAAGGGTGCTAGACTGGAAGGCTGCTTTGAGTTGCTGGGGTGCAGATCCATTCCACTTGCGGGGTAGTTCAACAACGACGCGGTAGCCGAGCACAAACGGAATGCTCTCAAGCCCTCACAAGGGGATTGGAATTTCCCGGCGCAAAGAGGACGATGTCGATGGCCTGGTTATTGTCGTGGCAGGTGCCCTGGGAGATGTCCGGTTGGGTTGGTCGCCGTTATATGCGTTCAAAAAATTGTCCAAATGGCAAATGAGGATGCTGATGGTGGCATTGCCGGCAGTCAACTACCAAATGCAGTAGGACAATCCAAATTCAATTAGGTCCATAGATTAGTATTGATTGTATCCCACCAGGGCCATGCTCATCCAGGAAAACGATGAGAAGCGAACCGATCCTGCACAGCTTTTGGGGACTTACCGTGCAGCTAAACCGGATTATCGTTCCCTACTACTCAATCTCTTCGGAAGGGTCATCGGGCACTGTATAACATGGAGCGTGATCTAGACAGCCAAGTTCTGACGTTTTTGCTCTCTATACTCAAGGACAAGAAGGTACGCGACATCAAATGCACAGTGCATCTGCTTAAGAACATGTAGCCTGGATCTTCCATCACGTCCCTCATAAACTCACGAAYTATTGATCTAATGTGCAGGCTATTTTCCAGGGAAGACTATGTCAGTTTCGCGGCACAAGTAACCAACGTCTCAGTCGCCAAGAATCTGTTAGATTTCTTACTTCACTTGCTCCACGACCCTCACTTAAATGTAACTGTGGACATCAAACGGCGCGGAAGACGGTTTATGTTGAAAGTCATCGCTAAGACGCCTGTGATACCGGAGTCCTTGATTGTGACCGGTATCAGGACGGCCGAGCATGATCACATTGGTCGCGGTGGCTTCGGGCACGTTTTCAAGGGCGAACTACAAGGCAACGCTGTTGCTCTCAAAGTATTATACAAACCTGATGATAATGTTGTAAGTTGCTCATATCAATACCACAACGTCATTGGTCGATCTCGGTTCGAACAGGCTTTTTGCCGAGAAGCATTGATGTGGCGATCCCTGAGTCACAAATTCGTGTTGCCATTTTTAGGAATATATCAAGATGAACCCATGGAACAATTCTTCCTCGTCTCGCCGTATATGACCAACGGCACTCTAGCCCAATGGCGGAAGAAAGCAAACCCATCGGTTGCCCAGGTAGAACAACATGTACGTTTTTTTAATCCTTCTGCTGCTTGTGGATACTTACCTCGCATGGCCGCACTGAAGATACTAGAAGTGGCTAAAGGCATTGAATACATCCATTCAGAGGGCGTAGTTCATGGTGACCTTCGCGGGGTATCTACCTGAAAYATAATATGTCGGGATACTGACCCTTCTTTCTGCAGGTCAATATTCTGTTGGATGCTGACCTTCATGTTCAAATCGCCGACTTTGGATTAACCCGACTCTCGGAGGCAACGAATACTAGGTCTGGAGCACTGCATCTCAACTTTGCGGCCCCCGAGCTATTCGGATACTGCGAGGATGATGATCCAAAAGAAGATGAAGATGTACCTAGCAGAACACAAATGTCAGATGTATATGCATTTGGATGTCTTTATTATGAGGTAGGGAAGAATGAACGTACTGCTTCTACTGAACAATGAATTGCCTAGATTCATTATGATGCTATGCCATTTGCAGGTAAGACGGATATGCAAATCTTGGCTTTCCTCTCTCGAGGATCACATCCGCCTCGACTACCTGAGCCACCATTGAATGACGGGGCATGGGAGTTGATTCTGAGTTGCTGGGCGAGGCAAGCATCAAAACGACCTAGAATAGAAGTTATCATGGAACAGATGGTGGCTATGTCCCTACCCGTGGTTTCGACACTTGCGTCGAAAGCTCAACATGAGATGTCGCCGCGGACACCATTGCCTTCTAGTCAAGTCTCAGCCCAGACTTCTGCCACCCCTGGCAGGCCCGGTCGTACAGCGGCGGGCGAAGGGCTTTACACTGTCCCTAATGGCCAGTCGCGGGAGAAGAAACATGCATGCACTGTGTGCCACAAACGGTGGGTAAAACTTCTCGTATTCCGTCACCGTGCTTAATTTGCTAACCAAAGACGTGCTTATCAGATTCGATAGCCTAAGCGCGCTGCGAAAGGCAAGTGCTGCCCGTTTCTGTTCTTTAACGAGAGGATCAATCGTGAATTCATAGCACGTCCCCGATCATCGATCATCAATGCAAAAAGGTAAATCATCTCACACTTAGATCTTAACCGGCGGACAAACTAAATCTAATGCCATCTTCGATAGCGTTTGTATGCCAGACCTGTGGGCGCAGATTTGACTTTGCCTCAAACCTCAATTATCACACACAAAAGTGCATTCCTTGCACTGCTTCAGTTTCATCAAGTGACTCTACCTCCGGATTATCTTTAACAAATTCTGTTTCGCCTGTACTTAGTAACAACTCTCAAGCGCGTCCAAGAAAAGTACTTGTCACGGAAAAGATGGTGCCTGTATCTCGGGCTGTCTCTTCGRCACGTGCGCCGGCCGCTCGAGATCCGTCCTATGTAGCATCACCAAAAGGATTGCAAATTGGTACCACTTCCTCAGTGCGCACATCGAGTCCTTTTATAAACAAYTTACTTATACTTTGGGCGATACATCAGGTTAATGTTCGTGCTACGGCACAAAAGCCGCGTAAGTTATAACTGTAAGCTGAATCCATGGTTCTGAAAATTTCTTCGTTAGCTCCATATGACTTTACGTCAAGAACACCAGGTACCAGACAGTCCGCATTATCCCCCAATACCGCGCCTCCAGCTCGTAACGTGAAGGAGCAATCACTATCAGCTACTCTGAAAGCAAAATTAGGGTTTTACTCCTCCCCTAATTTCGTCCATCCAGCATCGGGGTTTGCAAAAACCCAGCAAAGCGCCGAGAACGTCGACGTACTCACGGTGTGGCAAAGCGTTACCTCAGATCCCGGGTTCAAGGTTAGTCAGTTTGACCCTCGGCCTCGATAGCCATCTGACGAGACCGATTAGGATGCCAACTTGAGCAAGCYCTATCATGAGCTCAAGGACAGAGCTAAATCCGATGGCACGAAAWTAGTACTAGGTCCTTGGGATGTCTTTAACATAACATCAGCATTCACTCGGTAGATGCCTCTCATTGCCGGACTAGCATGGATGACGGAGTCGCGGGCGTCTATAGTCACACAGCAGCATGACGTCCAATGAGGTCTAAGCAGTCTTGCGCTGCAAATTTATACCCCGATCCATATAATTATAACTACTATGCTATATTACTTTGTGTTGTAGAATAGGCGGAGCGTATGTATCATAGACTTTCTTCGTAATGTCGTTGAGTATTTCGTTCTTCGCAATGACCACCTGGGGAACATGAGGCGACTCCAAAAGCGCGGGGAGGAGGAACGTACCAGGAGTGAATGGYGCCAGGAATCCAGTCCAAATTCCGATTCAGGATATTGGTCCAGAAATCTAGGCAGGATAAGACTCGGTTGAACGTTTGAAGGCCCATTGGATGGAGACTGCACTATTGGGTGTAGACGACCAGTACTACGTGTTACCTGGTTGAGCGCCGTCGCTTCGTATTGGGATACCTTCATGCTACCTTCTTTTTCTTTCGGGATCTGCTGTGCGAATTACCTTTCGTTTAACGGGGACGAGCAGTTGGGGAGGTTCAATGTCGAGGGCAAATTCAATTTTTGACCTGCCAGTGTATAGTTGATTGGGACAAACGAGGTCACTTTGTCTTTCAAGACGATGCTTCCGAGTTGAAGACGTGTCGTTTCTGTCGTACGGACTGACTTTAGCCTGAGAAAGTCGGCAAGAGCTTCACCGTGACGCTCCTTTCGATTGGCTCTTGACTAGTGACTACTCGAGCCCGTAGGCTCCCCGCCACTTAACAATGGATACCTCTTACCCGACTATAATATGTGCACGAGGCTTAGCAGGAAGTCAAATATGGATATGGACAGCTATTAGTAATAGGTAACTATTAGTTGCCGGAGGTTTGCTTTGGAATGGTCCGCAATCAAGCTCTTCAAAACTTAATTCTGGACAGCTTTTACTAGTACCACTTGCGCGGCCTCGAGGATAACATTACTCCAGGCCCATCGTGCCCGTCGACATTGTCTGAATCGTCTCCTACTCAATCTCAGTTCAGAAGGAGTACAGGCGCTGTGTGAAATGGAGCGTAATCGAGATAGCCATGCCCTCCCATTGCTGCTCTCTATGCTCAGGGACAAGAAGGTATGCAACATTARAGCCTGTGATACATCTACCTAAGAACCTGTAGCCTGGATCTTCCATTATGTCCCTCGTAAACGCAACAACTATCGATCTGATTTGCAAGCTATTTTCCAGGGAAGACTACGTCAGTTTCGCGGCGCAGGTAACAAATATCTCTGTGGCAAAGGATTTGTTAGATTTTATACTTCACCTGCTCCACGATCCTCGCTTAATGACTCTGAATGGAACTATGGACATCAAACGCCGAGGAAGACGATTTATCATGAAGGTCATAACTAAGACGCCTGTGATACCAGAGTCCTTGATTGTAACGGGTATCAAGACGGCCGAGCATGACCACGTCGGTCGCGGTGGTTTTGGACATGTTTTCATGGGCGAACTACAGGGGAACGCCGTTGCTCTGAAAGTATTATACAAAGCTGATAATAATGTTGTAAGTTCCTCATATCAATGTCACTACGTCACTCAGCGATGTCGGTTTAAACAGGCTTTTTGTCGAGAAGCATTGATGTGGCGGTCCCTTCGTCACAAATTCGTGTTGCCATTTTTAGGAATATACCAAGATGAAGCGATGGAACAATTGTTCCTCGTCTCGCCCTATATGAAGAACGGCACTCTAGCCCAATGGCGGAAGAAAGTAAACCCGTCGGTTGCCGAGATAGAACAACGTGTATGGTTTTTTCTCCTTCTACTGTTTGTGGGCACTCACCTGCACTGAAGGTTCTAGAAGTGGCCAAGGGCCTTGAATATATCCATTTAGAGGGCATAGTTCATGGTGACCTCCGCGGGGTATTCTATTTGAAACATAATATGTCGAGATACTGACCCTTCTCTCTGCAGGTCAATGTCCTGTTGGATGCCGACCTTCATGTTCAAATTGCTGACTTTGGATTAACCCGACTCTCTGAAGCTACGAATACCAGGTCGGGAGCACTACATCTCAACTTTGCTGCCCCCGAGCTATTTGGATTTTGCGAGGATGATGATTCCGATGATGACGACGACGTTCCTATGAGAACGCAAAGGTCGGACGTGTATGCATTTGGATGCCTTTATTATGAGGTAGGAAGTGGTAAACGTGCTGGTGCTCCTACTGAACAGTCAATTGCCTAGATTCATTATGATTCTATACCTTTTGTGGGTAAAACGGACAAGCAAATCATGAAGTACCTCTCTCGGGGAGCTCATCCACCTCGACTGCCTGAGCCACCTTTGAATGACGGGGCATGGGAGTTGATTCGAAGTTGCTGGGTGAGGGAAGCGTCAAACCGACCAAGAATAGAAGAAGTCACGAAAAGGATGATTCGGGCCTCTCCAGATCCGTCCTATGAGGCAAAGATTGGGTCCGAGAAGCTTGATGAGGCCAGTAACAAACGACGCAAGAATGAAGCCAGGTATAACCGTCCTATTGGTTCAAGGCCACTTACAAAACATAATGCTAAAAGTTCGTTTCTTGTGCTTCTTATCATAGAGTTGTCAAACATTTCTCTGTTTCCCAGACCATATGGAGTTTCATGTAAATCTCAACGACTGGATCTGCGAAGCCTGTGGCGAGGGATTAACAACTGGTTCCACCCCGATCCGACATCTGACGGTTTGCAAGAAGAGGAAAGGCCAATTGGGAGAAACCAAGGATGCCCGGACCCTAGGAGCATCTGGCCTACCTTATATACTCTCATCGCCTAATGCTGAACGTCTATACTACCAGCAGAGYCCTCGGAGTATGCATTTGTCGCAGACATTCGCGAAAATGATTGACATGTGTTTTCAGGACACTTGCCTGATCCACATTACCAGCTGCAGAGTATGAATTTGCCGCAGAAATTCGCGAAAATGATTGACATGTCTATTTCTAGCGGAACCAGAATCACCAACATTAGACCTCACGGAAATAGTAACCATGTATACAGCACGCGCGCCGACTGCGCGAGATCCATCCTATGAGACACCGCCAAGAGCGCCACCATTCATCCCCAGTACCGGGCCTCCGAGTAATACAAAGGACCTATCAGCTAGTCTGAAAGCGAGTCTAGAGTACTACTGCTCGGTTCCTATGTACGGCCATCCACGATTTCGGTGTCCAACAACGCACCAGAGCGATAAAAATTTCAACGTGCTCGCGGTATGGCGATACGTTACCTCGAATTTCATCTTCAAGGTTCGTTAATCTTGACTCTTGGCCTCAATAGCCTTCTGACAAGACTGATTAGGACGAGGACTTGTATAGGCTTTATACTGTGCTCACTGCTAGTGCTAAATGCGATGGCAAGGATATAGTATTAGAGCCTTGGGATATGAGCCACATACTTCCGACATTTGTGTGGCAAAGCAACACTAGCGACACTGTCAATACGACGTCCAATCAGGAAAGATAGGTCTGATCAGTCATCTCATCTCGCATTGCATATTTGCAACCGCATATTTATGCCCCTTAATAATAACTACTATGCCATTTTACTATTGCTGTAAAATGAGCAGTTCGTATGTATCATAAACGTTCTTCGATGTCGTCGATAGTTTGTTGAATCTTAAGCAGCGCTTCGCAATGACCACTTGGAGAATATGTGGCAACTATAATCGCACAGAAGGAAAAGCGTATGAGGCTCGGATGACACCAGGAATCCAGCCCGGAATCCAGAGTAGGATATCATGGGAACTGCTAATGATAAGGCGAATGCGAATGATGATGATGCGTGCATTGATGATAGCCCATCCCGTAGACTTCATATTATGCACGTTTGACGAGCGTAGATCGGGTAAGGTCCAGATCGTCGTTGAGGCCTTGAGGCCTCTTGCTTTTGCTCACTCGCTGTCTTATTCTCTTTTATGTTCTCATCCATGTCCATCCTGCCACGTCGACAAGATAACCTATTGTGGAGTAGGAGTGTGAAAGTGCACTGGGCGCCGGGGTTGGCCTTGACTAGCGGTAAGGACGGGGACGGCAGGGAGTGCTAGACTGGGAGACTGAGTTGGAGTTGCTGGGAGGAGTCCACGTGCAGGGAGGTGCGTTGGTGGTCATTGGGGGTGGGGGTTGAATACATCCCTCCGGAAGGCGTAGTTCATGGTGACCTCCGCGGGGCATTCTATCTGAGACCTGATTAGTCGAGATACTGACCCTTCTCTGTAGGTCAATGTCCTGTTGGATGCCGACCTTCATGCACAAATTGCTAACTTTGGGTTAACCCGACTCTCAGAAGCTACAAATACCAGGTCGGGAGCTCTACATCTCAACTTCGCAGCTCAGAGCTGTTCGGGTACTGCGAAGATGATGATTCTGAAGAAGAGGACGACACCGTCCCTACCAGGACGCAAAAGTCGAATGTGTACGCACTTGGATGTCTCTATCATGAGGTGGGAGAGAATACACGTGCTGGTGCTCCTGCTGAACAGTGGATTGCCTAGAGTCCCTGACCCATTATACCTTTTGCGGGTAAAACAGACATTCAGATCATGAAGCTCCACTCTCGGAGAGTGCATTCGCCTCGACTCGATTTTCCACCTTTAAGCGACGAAGCATGGGAGTTGGTTCGGAGTTGCTGGGTTAGGGAAGCATCGAAACGACCAGGAATAGAACAAGTCACGAGGAAGATGGTTCAGGCCCCTCCAGAGGCAGAGGTTAAGCCTTGCGTGCTTGCGTCGCTTGTTACTGGCATCATCATGACAAGATGTTATCCCCTGGCGCTACAAAGAAATATGTCAGTCATTTTCGCGCATGTCTGCGACAAGTGTATACTCTGAGGACCTGGCTGTAGATGTTCAGGATTAGGCGTCGGGAGCATGAAAGGCTGGGCGGTCGATGGGGCCTGGGCATCCTTGGCCCGGTCCATCTGACCTTTTCTCTTGCAAAACCGCATATGTCGCTTCGGGCCCTGACTTGTGAATCCCTTGCCACAGTCACACCGGACCCAGTCCATGATATTGTGAGTCTTCATATGATCTGAAAAACAGAAATGATTGACAACTCCATGATAAGAAACACATGAAACGGACTTATAAGATACTGTTTCGAACTAAGTGCCTTTGAACAAACAGGACAGATAACACGGATAGATTATACTACCCAGGTATGGGTTCGTTGCAGGCACTTGCGTAAGACACCGGCAAGAACGCCACCGTTATTCCGCAGTACTGGACTTCCGAGTGACGCGAAGGACCTATCAGCTATTCTGAAAGCCAGACTAGAGGATTATTCCTCGCCTCAATTCGCCCATCAAGAATCTGTGTTCCAATTTCCAAAAACCCAGCAGAGCGATGAGAATATCGACGTACTCACGGTGTGGCAAGACGTTAACTCCAGGTTTAAGGTTCGTCAATGTTGCATAACTCTCGACTTCATCAGCCTTTTGACGAGGCCGATTTGGGCATCGACTTGAATAAACTCTATCATGAGCCCACGGCCAGAGCTAAATACGATGGCACGAAAATAGTGCTAGAGCCTTCAGATAACAGAAAGTTAATGTTAGGATATTTATTTTA
The DNA here is from genome assembly GCA_001691785.3 of Amanita brunnescens Koide BX004. Taxonomy (NCBI): domain Eukaryota; kingdom Fungi; phylum Basidiomycota; class Agaricomycetes; order Agaricales; family Amanitaceae; genus Amanita; species Amanita brunnescens. The sequence continues at coordinate 19,286 of JNHV02000248.1, forward strand.
AACACCTCTTATGCATGGGCGTCCGCCAGACCAGCATGGAAGAGTAACCTCATCTCGCGTTGCATGTAATAACAACTATTATGCTATATTAAAATGGGCGGTGCGTATATATCATAAACATTCTTGGTGATGTCGTCGAGAATTTGTTTAGAGTCTTGAGCCGCTCTTTGCAATGACTCACCTGGAGACATAGTACAGACTGTACAGTGTACGTACCCATCCCCTGATCTAGAAGTCAAAAACTTTTTGACTTTTGTATTCTGAACGGACTTACTCGCTTCCCAAGATCCACATCGATGCCTGTTTCTCGCACAACGAGAGCGGAGAGATGAGTGTTGGAACGATATTAGAAAAAAAGTGATTGCCAAATGGGGTACCGCCTCAGCTATATTCGGGGATCCTGCAAGACCTTCCCGCGGCTGCATCCAATGGGCTCTTGACTACGCGCCCGTAGGCGCCCCACCACTTGCCATTCAGCGCTTCTTATTCGACTATAGCATGTGCCCGAGGTTTAGGTGTTAACTATGACTCTGAGACAGCCAGCGGTCGCCAGAGGTTTGCTTTGGAATAATATTGACCCGGTCGGCGATTGAGAGAAACTTTTCTGGACAGCTGTTACTATTTACCACGTTGTGCCTTGGGGATTACCTTCAAGTTACCCCCAGATCCCACCAAAGTCAAGCCGAATTCGTGAGCGTATAGCTACTGTCCCTTACTCAATCTCACTTCGGAAGGGGTATCTCGCCGTATGACATGGAAGGGGATCTAGATGACAGCCATGCCTTCCGATCGCTACTCTCTATACTCAAGGGCAAGAAGGTACGCGTGATTACATGCATAAATACATCTACTAAAGAACCTATAGCCCAGTGGATCTTCCATTACGTCCCTCGTAAACTCAACCACTATCGATCTGATGTGCAAGCTGTTTTCCAGGGAAGACTATGTCAGTTTCGCGGCGCAGTTAAACGATGTCTCAGATGCCAAGAATCTGTTAGACTTCATACTCGACCTGTTCCATGATGGTCGCATAACAAATCTAAACGGAACCGTGGACATCAAACAGAGAGGAAGACGATTTATGTTGAAAGTTATAACCAAGACGCCTGTGATACCAGAGTCCTTGATTGTGACTGGAATCAAGGCGGCCGAACATGATCGGATCGGTCTCGGTGGCTTCGGGCACGTTTTCAAGGGCGATCTACGGGGTAATGCCGTTGCTCTCAAAGTATTATTCAAAGTTGATAGTAATGTTGTAAGTTGCTTGTAGTCATAGCGTCATTGGCTGATTTCGTTTCGAACAGGCATTTTGTCGAGAGGCATTGATGTGGCGATCCCTCAGTCACAAATTCGTGCTGCCGTTTTTAGGAATCTACGAAGATAAATCAGTAAAACAATTCTTCCTCGTCTCGCCGTATATGAAGAACGGCACTCTGGCCCAATGGCGGAAAGAAGTAAACCCATCGGTTGCCGAGGTAGAAGAACGTGTATAGTTCTTTGTCCTTCTACTGTTTGTAGATACTCACCCTCCACGGAAGATACTTGAAGTGGCTAAAGGTGTTGAATATATCCATTCAGAAGGCGTCGTTCATGGTGATCTCCGTGGGGTATTTAATGTGAAACGCAATATGTTGAGATACTGACCGTTTTCTGCAGGTTAATGTNCCTCTTATTGTTTGTAGATACTCACGCCTGATGGAAGATACTAGAAGCGGCTCAAGGTCTTGAATACATTCATTCGGAAGGCGTAGTCCATGGTGACCTCCGCGGGGTATCTAAATATGAAACTCAATACGTTGAGATACTGACCGTTTTCTGCAGGTTAATGTTCTCTTAGACACCAACCTTCATGTTCAAATTGCCGACTTTGGACTAACACGAATTTCAGAAGCTACGAACACTAGGTCAGGAGCACTACATGTCAACTTTGCAGCCCCTGAGCTGTTCGGGTACCGTGAAGATGATGATTCTGAAGAAGATGACGATACCGTTCCTATCAGAACGCAAAAGTCGGACGTGTATGCATTTGGATGTCTCTATTATGAGGTGGGGGAGAATAAGCGTGTTGGTGCTCCTGCTCAACAATGAATTGTCTAGATCCATTATAATTCTATACCTTTTGCGGGCAAAACAGACGTTCAGATCATGAAGCTCCACTCTCGGGGAGCGCATCCTCCTCGACTCGATTTTCCACCTTTGAGCGAGGAAGCATGGGAATTGATTCGGAGTTGCTGGGATAGGGAAGCGTCGAAAAGGCCAAGAATAGAAGTTGTCATGGAAGAGATGGTGGCTATTGCTCATGACATTGATAGCCAGTCACGRGTGAAGAGACATGAATGCGCCATGTGCCACAAACGGTTAGCAAAACTCTCATGTTCAGTCACTTTGCTAAATTTATTAACTGGATATGTGCTGGCCGCAGGTATAGCGTGGCCTCAAGCCTTAACCGCCACTTACGAAAGTGCACTCAAAAACTTATTCATGCTTCAATTTCGCCCTGGGCGCATTCTGTTTCACCTGTACCAAGCAATAGCTTACGAGCGCGTCCAAGAAAAGTAGTTGTCACGGAAAAGATGATGCCTGCGCCTCAATCCGTGGTTTCGACGCCGGACGCTCGAGATCCATTAGAATTCGGTGAATTCGGTACCACTTCCCAGGTGCGCAGATCGAGTTCTTGATTTACTAACGTTTTTGACGGTGTATCAGCTTCAAGTAGGTGTTACAGAACAAATGCCGCGTAAGCTTAGTACTCTAAAGCTGGGTCTATAGTTCTGAAATTTCTTCGTTAGTTTCAGGTGGATATTGGCCTAGTGCACCTTACATTCTCAATCCTGTTCGTCAACGTCGCTTGACCCTCAGCCTTAATAGCCATCTGACGAGACCGATTAGGATGCACTTGAGCAACATGTATCATACTTTTGACATTTGCGACTCGACATTAGTAAATACTTCAGCATGGGCGTCCCTCGCCAGACCAGTATGGAAGATGGAGTAACCTTCATTGGATTGGTAGGACCAGCGACGTTCCCTGATCCATGTATAATAATAACTACTATGCTATATTAAAACGGGCGTTGCCTCGGTATCGTAACCGTTCTTCGTGATGTCGTCGAGTTTGTTTAAAATCTTGAGCCGCTCTTTGCAATGACCCACCTGGAGTACATGAGCAAACTGAAAACGTGCGGAAGAGGAAAAGCGTACCGGGCGTGAATGACGCCAGGAATGCAGCCCAAAATCCAGAGAAGGATATTGATCCAGAAATCAACGCYGGATATGACTCATTTGAAAATGACAACATGCTCATTTATGAAAACGGCGAAGGCGAGATGTGGGGTAAGACGGTGTGAGGAACTGGACGAGAGACAAAACATTTTGTTCCGGTGGCTATTGTAGGTGGGGTGTAGTTGGAGGGTGGATCTTATCATGGGAGACGACTGGTGGTGCGAGGCACGTCGTTTGGTACATACTACATTTTTTTCTTTTTGAAGACACAGCGGGAATCGCTTCGAGAATTGTTATTCGTTTACCAGATGAGGCCTTGAGGGCGGAAGAAGTCAATCTTTTACCTGCCAGTGAAGTTCATGCGAGTGAAGAAGGTAAGACGGTACGCTGGGATTGGGTAATCTGTTGACGAATGTGGACAAAGAGCCTCTTGTACTCGATTCTCCAATTGGCTCTTCGACTATGCGCCCGTAGGCTCCAACAATCAACACTTCTTGTTCGGCTATAGCATGTGTACGAGGTTTRGGAGTCACTAGTTATTTATGGCATTGGACAGCCAGCAGTCGTCAGAGGTTTGCTGTGGAAAATGACCCGGTACACGGCTAAGCGCTGAAACTYGATGAATGAATCTGGACAGCCTTTATATACCACGTTGTGCCTCGAGGATTACCTTACCCCCCCAGATCCCACCGTAGCCGCATAGTCTGACTAGTCGAGCTGAATTGGTGAGCGTATAACTCTTGTCCCCTACTCAATCTCACTTCGGAAGGGTATCCAGGCGCATRACATGGAACGGGATCTAGGTGACAGCCCTGCCCTCCGATCGCTACTCTCTATACTCAAGGGCAAGAAGGTACGCGTGATTACATGCATAGATACGTCTACCTAAGAACCTGTAGCCCAGTGGATCTTCCATTACGTCCCTCGTAAACTCAACCACTATCGATCTGATGCGCAAGCTATTTTCCAGGGAAGACTATGTCAGTTTCGCGGCGCAGTTAAATGATGTCTCAGATGCCAAGAACCTGTTAGACTTCATACTCCACCTGTTCCATGATGGTCGCATAACAAATCTTAGCGGAACCGTGGACATCAAACGGCGAGGAAGACGGTTTATGTTGAAAATTATAACTAGGACGCCTGTGATACCAGAATCCTTGATTGTGACTGGAATCAGGACGGCCGAGCATGATCGGATCGGTCTTGGTGGTTTCGGGCACGTTTTCAAGGGCGATCTATGTGGTAAAGCCGTTGCTCTTAAAGTATTATTCAAAGCTGATAATAATGTTGTAAGTTGCTTATAGTATCAGTGTCATAACGTCATCAGCTGATWTCGGTTCGAACAGGCCTTCTGTCAAGAAGCGTTAATGTGGCGATCCCTCAGTCACGAATTTGTGCTGCCGTTTTTAGGAATCTATGAAGATAAATCGGTAAAACAATTCTTTCTCGTCTCGCCGTATATGAAGAACGGCACTCTGGCCCAATGGCGGAAAGAAGTAAACCCATCGGTTGCCGANGTAGAAGAACGTGTATGGACTTCTGTTCTTCTGCTCTTTGTGGATTCTCACCCTGTACGGAAGGTACTGGAAGTGGCTAAAGGGATTAAATACATCCATTCGGAAGGTGTAGTTCATGGCGACCTCCGTGGGGTACTCAATATAAAACGCAATATATTGAGAATTGAGATACTGACCCTTTTCTGCAGGTTAATGTCCTCTTAGACACCAACCTTCATGTTCAAATTGCCGACTTTGGACTA
>JNHV02000249.1:0-23915 GCA_001691785.3 Amanita brunnescens Koide BX004
ACTTAAAAACCCACCAAGACTTGAGGAGCTTCTGTAGGGTAAATAGATCTGAGAGCTGATATACCCCGTCAAGTCAGACAGCGCCTGCATCGTGTGCTGATACTTGTGGCCTTGTATTTTTGATTCTGGCAGCGAAGCTGAGAGAATTCCAAGAGAAATTTGAAGCTGCGTAGGTTTTGGTGGAGTTGGGGGGTTATATGTCCATCGAATCATTTCATTCCTTGAGGCGCCGGCTGCCTCGTCGTTTTTACGGCTAAAATAAGGACAAGTATTCAAGGTTTCCCACAAGGTTTCCTTTTGATTTGAGATTAGTTTGACGATGAAACATGCATAGGACAGGTTCGTACTTCAAATGTCCTTCCACTTTCGGAAGCCAATAACCAGGGAATTTTATCTTCCATATACCGAAATACATCTTCTGTCGTGGGTGGTGYGGGGCTTTCGCGTCCCAGTTCTGTAATAGCGATACGCAGAAGAGTCAATGGAGGTATTGTCTGATATTCCGGTTCATTCTCGTCAAGAAGCTTCAAAACGTCGCTTATGCTTATACAATTGAAATACATCCTAGGCTCTTTGTAAGGCTCTGGATGAGGTAGCACGGAGTATGATTCAGATTGGTGTTCTTTAAGAGCGGATAGTGACGACGTGAATTTCTGCAGAAGCGTCCCGTAATGAGACCTTAACGACTGTCGGGCAATGAGCGTTTGCGTGATGCGGGGAAGGAGGAAGCGCTGAGAATTTTGAATATGAGAATACGAAGAACATTACTCAAATATCTATAACGGAACATACCCAATAGATAAACACGAGTACTGCAGATCCGCCAGCTATCCATGAAAATATTCGTGTAAAGCCAAGGAGAAGAGTGGGTAAATTGGATGGGGCAGAAGGCGGGTAAGTGCGTGGTGGAACTATGGGAGTTGAGAATGACTGCAGACTGAATAAGTTATCGTCGTATGCAACGACAAATGGCTTACTGCATCTCGGAGGAGAGCATCGATTTCAGCATCGCGTAGACCTTTCTCTGTAAGGAATTTCCGTTTTATTGACACGTCTTGATGCGCAACCTGTGGAGACGCTAGAAATGAGCGAGCACGCCCTAACAGTTCTGATCTGTCAAGTTCGCCCTGGTTGGCAGCTTGTACATTGCTGGTTTCGTGACTGTTTTGAGGTTTGGGGGCAGGAGCACTTGATTCGGGAGTCTGACTGAGATCTTGGTCCTTGACTTTCTGATTGTTGGACATCAAAGCCGTTTGCTGGTCACTGGTTCACCGGCGACCCGGGGTCACATGCAAAGCCAACAGCCGCAACGACTGCAGCTTTGACAAGTAGTAAATTTAATTAAGGTCCGCATACGCGTTCGTATTATCAGCTGAACTTGGCGCCCTTACATACGTTCCGTGGTATAATAACAACATCACTATACATACGGTATCGCAGCATAAACTTCATCCAGCAAAATATCAAAACAGATTCGCCAACTTGCTGGCAGCCTCTCGCGGATCCAGCCTCGGCCTCTGCGAAGGCAATCGCATTGAACTGCTCATCTGGTGTGGTTTTATGTTTGCAAGAGGGTCTGTGCCGATTGCCGGCCGCATCTTTGCTTGTGGTGTTGAATTGGTCAATGCACCGAGCGGATCGACTGAGGACGATGCTTGGGACGAACGGTTTTGCAGAGGGTCTTGTGTAGAACCCACTGCGTTGGGTAATGTTGACGTAGATGGCGACACATCTTGAGGACCCTGACTATGCGAAGAAGTTGACTGAACAATCATTGATTTTGTTCCATCAGCGAATCGTCCTCCAAGGGGGGATGTCACCTTCACGACGTGATCCGAGACATTGGAAGGACCAGGTTGCGAAGACAGTGGTTGTTTTGGCTGTGTCGTRATCGACGGAGAAGAAGGTAGTTCTTCAGAAGAATCATGCGATATGGTAGATGTCGTAGAAATAGGCTCTGGTGGAAGACCAGGGAGCCGTGGAACATGAAATCGTTGATTAGACGATTGAGAAGGCACTGCAGTATGTGGAACGGCATGGTATTGAGGCGGAGGAGAGCGATGCGATCCATTGACGGCCGGCGCCGAAGGTGGTGGAAGGGGTGGCTCTGAAAAATCCTCGAGAGGTGGAATAAATTTCGGTTTTGGCACGCCGTTGACTGACGGCACAACTTGTTTTGCAGCTGAATCGACATCAACCCTCAGTGCGTCAAGTTCGCGCAAGAGCTGTTTCTCATACATGATCGATGAACGAGCATGTTCGATTAGGGCGGCCATGATATCATCATTTGCGTGATGGTTGTAAGTTCGAAGGGCTCGATGAAGGTTCTGCGAAATACCCTCAGCTCTTCGTGCAAGGATCTGTTCGTATTTGTCCGCCTAAAGCAGGTATAAGCATCCTGAGCAGAGAAATAGAAGATTTTTACCTCTTCCATTTCTTCCAATGCCTCATCCACACGCTCAGGTCGTATGTTCGAACTAGCTTTCAGACGCTCGAGCTGTCTTCGTTTSGAGATTGTGACTTTGACAGCTGCCTGGTATTCCTCCAAAACGCCCGTCCGCATTTGCAATGTGTCTTTGGCGGATCGGGCGTTCATACCTTGATACCCGAATGAATCGCCGAGCACAACGCATTCGCTAATTGACTGAGCATGATCAAGGTCAGCTAGACTATGCCAAGCTCTGCCAATCTTTCGGAAGGCATTGGATAAAGGAGGATGTGCTTCTCCCGTCGCAACATTGATAAGCTTGTTGCCCATTTCAGCATGTGTGCTGGCCAGGGCTAAAATACCATTGTCAACAAGAGGAGACAAACAATTTTCCAGGTTAGACTAACATTTTCGAGAAATCGCGAGCTTGTCCACTGCCTTTGCTGTCTCGAAGAAGAGTCCGTCCAGTTTAGTGAGCTCAAAACGGGCCTTTTGTAGTTCTGAATCCTCGTCTGGTACCCCCTTCCGTATAAGACTGAAGCCTGACGATGCTTTCCGTTTGGGTCGCGGCATTGGTTGATATCCAAAGTCACTCTCAATGAACGAACGAACGTCCTCATCATGTATGAGGATAGTATCCTCGCAGACCCTTGTGATCCACCTCTGTAGCATGATCTTTACGAGCCGGTCATCTTCTTCATCCGTAGGTGCGGACGTCTGCGCCAACGGAAGAGCAGGAATAATGGTCTGTGGGTTGCTCATGAAAATGGCTTCGTAAAGTTGTTGGAATTCGTAGTACGAGCGAGATACATTACGATAACTGTGATTTGTAAAATTGGAAAGGTTGGTCTAACGTACTATACATTAGAGAATGAAATATGTCGACTTGTGACTTGTCGACTTACTTGGACATCCAGCTTTATTAAAATGTCCCTTCGATTCCTGTCGAGCCCTGTGATCCGCACTCTGAGGTATGGCTCTCGTTTTTCATAACTCGCGCCGCTGGCGCCAATGTTTTCGCGAGGCGATATCAGACCAGGCTCTGGTTGCCCATATATTCTGGGTTCCCTGCCGTAGAGACCGGGGCTTGGCCCTTTCTCCGGCGCAGGAGGGATTGGGGATGCGCCAAAAATGGCTGGCACCGAGTCGGGAGCGTGCGGTGTAGTCGGCCAAGGAGGATTTAGCACATCGTCATTGCCAAAGCCTATGCTGGACGACGAGCTGAGAGGGTCGAAGGTGGACATTGTTTGTGGTCAAGAAGCGCTCTTGTCTAATGTCTTGATACCTCACCATCTTACATAATAGAATATAGGCAATAACCCGGCGTTTGAACATTAATGCATGATAATGAACAGTAAAAAGCCTCAATAGCTATTACTGTACAAGTACACCAGAAAGGACTCCGAACAAAACAACTTGATAACAAGTCCGTCCAATAAAAGCGGTTATGATATATAAAAAAGTCCTGCCGTTCCAACATATTTTCGTGAACACATCCTTGGGGGTTTAAGGGGATGGGCAATTCGGGATGGTAATGCCCTTGAGCGTACGGCTGGAAATTAACATAAGTAGTGGATCGACGGATTCGAGGGTCGATAAATAACTCACTTGGCTGTGAATAGACCCCAGTAACCCTTGAGGAACTCGTCAGTATTACAATGATAGAAGCCTTTTCTGGACGAACCTCGACGCCACCAAATTGGATGTCCTGAAGAGAATAGATTTTAAGTGTCGATAATTTGGTGGGAATGAGCACCTTACCTTCCACACTTCATCGAAGAACTACGATGAAGAGGCACGTATACTTAATCAAACACCAAATTGCGATGAATAAAAACGTACCTCAAAGTAGAAGTAGGGAATGCCCTGTTGGTTGGCTTGGCAAACGAAAGTATCCAAGAATATTTGTAGATTAGCAACAGATGCATTAGAGGCACCATTGGTCTCGTTGCTGACGTCCGATGAATTCTGGCAGGTCTCAGCATTAACGTGATTCAATCTGCGCAACACTCACGGTCGGCCATCCAGTTTCGCCGATGGACATCACGGGCTAAGGACATTTTTAGCAAGTTTACGACACGAGGACTCTAAAAAACTAACTTTGTTGGAGAGTGCAGCAGCCGGCTGCACGTTGGTCGTCTCGAAGAAGTTTTCAACCCAAGAAGCTGCGTTGTTGATGGTCTGATTGGCAAACCAGGCGTGCACATTTGACATCTTATGAATAAACAAGTTAGCCAACGTAACGTTATGCGTCCGAAACAACGTACGCCAAAGGCCACGTTTTGGAGCACTTCAGTATTAAAGTAGCTACCAGCGTCAGCGGTTCCAACCGGGATATTGACACCCATCGATGACAAGTTGCCTTTCGTCTGGTTGATATAATTTATGAGCAGAGCAGCACCTAGATTGGATGAGGATAATTTCGGTGGTATGGTGACCAGCTACAGCACCTTGTTGTCCAACGGGACCGTTCGGATCTGTTGCCCCATTGGCAGTGAGGTAGCTAATCGGTTCTGTTCGTATTGTACTAGTCGTTGGAAGGTGTTTGCTTACTCTAACATAAATTCATTCCCGACCGCTAAACCCGCAAAATTTTGAGGACCATAGTTCTGGATAGCTTGACTCAGTTCACCCATTTGTCTCGCGAATACATCATCTTGATTTGGCAGCACGTAATTGGCAGCGTAAATTGTCATGTTGACCTTTGTCTGTTTGATAGCTTCGAGCTGAAATTGTGTTCAATCAAGGTTCAAACATCATATTGTCACCCGATACATACGACAAGTTGGGTTTGGTTGCAGTCCGCGCCATAAAGATGGATACGGGAAGTCAATTGTGACAAGATCTTTTAAAAATGATTTAGTAAGCTACGCTGTGCAGACGATATGAACATACTTGAACGTCCTGGATAACGGCATCTAGTAGTAATTTTCCGGTGCTCAGAATAAATAATAAATGGTTCGAAGATATAGCCACCTAGGGAATTTCCGCAAGCCGGGTATTGAGAACCCGTGGGGGTATAAGATATGCCATAGAAAGATTGGAATAGCCTAGGGTCCTTTTGAAAGGAGCTAGGATCGGACAGGTCCGAAGAGTTTGAAGAATTGCCACTGCTTGATGATGACTTCCTACCATGCCTTCCTAAAGTAATGCCAAGAACAACACCAATGACAATGATACCGACGAGAGCTACAATACTGCCCATGACCTGGAAGGCATCGAAAGACGGCACAGTTGAAGTTCGGATAATCACGCACAATCCACTGAGAACGTTTGCGGCGAGCTCTGCTCTGCTCCAACGCCTCGGACAATCCAATGGCGCGATAATTTGAGTCCATTGCTGCGGAGTAAGTAACTTGAAGGAAAGACAAGGGTAGGCTGCGCGCTTGCACTCGTGTACAGGATTAAGGGCTAAATATTACTCGTCGACTCCCACGAGATGGACAAACTAAGCAACGATCAGAATACGATTAGTTCATTTGCTTGGTAAGCTATGAATCGCGTCTATAGGTAGAAGGAAGCGGCGTATAGTATTGGTATAATATACATTAGTTAATAACATACTGAATCACTCTTCTAACCAGAGAGGCAGCATGTGTCCCATCCGCAGCACCTTCGTCTTTAGGTATTTGTCAAGGTCCTCTCCGTGCACGGCATTGCCTCCAATCATGGTTGCGCCGACAAGCCTCTGACTCGCTATCTCCGGATGTTGCCGCTGCTGCCAACTCCGAGGAATCATCGCAACGCGGTCAACCACGTTTATCCCTTCATTTGTTAGCGCCTCCACTTTGTCAGGATTGTTCGTGAGAAGTTGCACTCCAGTCTCCAACTGTAGATCACGAAGAATAGCGGCTGCAATCTCGTAGTTCCGCTCATCTGCCTTGTATCCAAGCATGAGATTCGCGGCGACTGTGTCATGCCCTAGATCTTGCAAGTTGTATGCTCTGATTTTCGATAAAAGTCCGATCCCGCGACCTTCTTGACGCATGTATATGACTGCGCCCCGACCAGGTATGGTCTCTGTTCCAGCTTGGATCGGTTGAGATATCAGGCGAATTGCTTCGTCCAGCTGCTCCCCGCAGTCACACCGCATGCTACCTATGGTTTCTCCTGTGAAACATTCGGAGTGGATGCGGATCAGCGGAGGTGGGATCGCGTCGTCAAGAAGTGTGGCCCCTTTTGGCAGAGGCGTGGAAGCCGAGGCAGATGAGGCAGAAAGGCGGCCCACATAAGCTCCTCGCATTATTCGATCCATCTCGGTCTCGTTTTCGTTCCACACAGCGTCCAACGAGTAGGAGCGGATCGGAGGCGCCGCTAGATGATCAGTGTTTGTCGATAATTGCGCTGGGTCGACCACGATGGCTAGATGTTCCTTTCCGTCACGATTATTATGGTACAGATGTAAGAAGACAGGTCCGTGAGGAGTAGGAACGCGCGTCCTAGCCATGCATCTAACCTCCAAAGGTGCCTTAGGGGACCTGGTGAAGGTGACGATGTCGGTGCTCGCAGATTGAGATGGTCGACTGTTATCGCCATTCACGGTAGACCGACGCTTTCTCGTAATGTCTACAAGCTTCGGAAGCTCGGCATTGCGCGGGTCATCGTTTTCTTTTCGGCCGTCATTAATGACGCTCTGTAGACGTTGCCTGCGAGGGGCTTGCCTACTCACGTAGGCGACATGCTTGCTTTCTGTCTTGGGAGACTCGTCGCTGGATCGTCTAATATGATCCTTCTTGCATTCGGAGCGCAACGATTGGAGAGCGGGAAAGAAGTCGTGGTGATAATGATTTCTCGTAACGTGTGGCCCAGAGGCCGCCGCAACGGCAAGGAGAAGGGGATCTAGAGCAGCGTCCCGTCGGGCAAAATTTCCCTTGTCCGGAGGACTTGGACCGGTCAAAGCTTCGAGGAGAGCAGCATCTGCAGTATGTTCAAGCTCTCTCGGATGAGTGCTTTGCTGGAGGACTTTTACCGGCATTGGGGAACAGGACGAGGTTATGTGTCGTATTTAAATGGCGTATGCTACCGCGCACCGTTCCGGCCGCATTCACATGTCGTTACATAATCATCATGATAATGTCTTTGTGCCTTGATGCGCTTACAATATTGTGCACGGCGTAGGCCTGCGCCGTCAGCAGGATTATCTTGTACAGCGTCTAACATGCGTTCAGCACATCATCTTCAGTAAAATTGGCATATATGGGGCTGTGATGTCGTGCCAGCGCTGAGTGACCATCCCTTCTGCTTACCCATCGTCGGGTAATTGCTCGTCCGTAATCTACCTCCGGGTGGTCGGTGCTCCGACAGCGCTGCGTTTTGGAATTCAGCCATTACGGCGAGCGAGGCTATGTTCACTCGTCTCTTCATCCGCTGAGGGCGGACGCACTCGCAATGTAGATGTATACCCCATCCGACTTGCGCGCAACCTATGTCCTCCAGGATCGATTCCGTAGCCTACGGTGTATCCTGGTGTATCAAGTATATCGATTACATTCGATCATTACGCGTACGTAAACCTAAAAATAAATTTTTCCCACCAAACGTTGATCACCCACCGCCATGAGCCAGGCGAAAGGCAGCACAAGGCAAGCACTGGATTCCTGTTAATAGAACATACACTACAATTACCCATTTAGCGCCCAATTTGATGCCACGTTGCGACCCAAAATCGTCGGAATCCTATCTGATACGGCGAATGGATGCTTAACAGAATTGGGTTATTTTCCAGGACTGTTGAAAAGACTCCGGGAACTTGAACAAACTAACGCGCAGTGGAAGGAAGAGAACGTCAGGCTTTTCCGGGACAATCAGACCCTTACCGAAGTAACTCGATACCATCAAGATCGTTTGAAACAAGCCAATGCCGCGCCGGACAACTCTGGAAAAATGGCGTCATTGGAAGAACAAGTGAAATCGCTTATCATTCAAAACGCAGAATTAAGACACAAGAACGATACATTGACAGCCAGTGGACCATCCCATGTTCCCTATCAGCAACTCGTAGTCGATTACCAACAGCTTTCTACTCTGTATCGTACTGCGATGTCGGAAATCCAACATTTGCGACGACAAGTAATGCAAATTAATGCCACCGCACCTTCTGGCAGACCTCCTACGGTTCCATTTCAAGCAAACCTTGCTCGGGCTCCCGAACCACGACTGCCACAGGAACATCATATGCCTTCTACACAAAGACCGCCTTTGAACATTCCAGATCAAGCTTTACATAATCCCGCGATACCTCCCAGAGGACAAGTTCCAGTTGCGGGTTTGTACCTTTGATTCATCTCAAGTTTCTTCGTTCCTGATATCGGTTGTGCAGTTCCTCATATGTACCAACACTTGTATACTGTAAGAGCTGGTCGCTTTCAAGAATCAATCGTCTCTTAACGTGTATATACAGCAGCCCCTTGCTAGTGTTTTCCATGGTCAACAGGAGACGGTAAGTTTTCCTCAGTCGTTACATGCATCTGTTACACGTGATTTCTTAAGACCTCAACGAGGGTGCCCATCGTAATGCAAGGTCCACCACAGCAGATCATTAGCCCGACACACTCAATGGTACCTTTGAACACAACCCCATACAGCTATCGACCACTCCTGAACGTCAATACTTCATTTCCCGCTATTCCCGGGGACAGGCCGTCGCCATCCGGTCACAAGAATGATGCCCAATTTGCACTTTTTGGCAGCCCTCATACACCTAGTGACAGGGCATCTTACGCACTATCTACGAGGCAGAACTCCCAACCCAATTCAAGGCCTGTTTCAAGGCCCTCGCAAGCCACAGCCAGTCCTTCCCCTGTCGCCAAGAACGTCTCCGCTTCCAATACTCCCCGAGTTGAATTCGCCCCATACAAGTCACTAAGCCCTCCAGAGTCCGTGGAAGTGGCAACTCCTCCCGGCGGAATACCGGACGCTTCGTCCGTAGAGGTTAGATCTTCGCCTGTATTGGGGCTTGAACAATTAAAACGTCCGAGAGAGGATGTTAGCGGCGATTCAACAGAAGACCTAGGCTCCGCGAAGAAGAAAGCACGGTTGAACGAGGATAGTCATGTCGGCAAGGTTGTCAAAGCAACAAATGATGTGGATGACGACAGTGACCAAGAAATAGAAGTTGACAAGGATGGATTACGTTCCGTCGCCAGTTGCATATCTGAACTCGTCGAAACAAGTACGGAAGATTCCAAAGTGCAAACATGTCGGCTTTGCGAGTGAGTCTATTCCTTTGCTCAAGAGAATGATGTTTAACATGACTATAGAGTTCGACACAAGAACGGGCTAATTTCAGAGATGCCAAAGCCTTTTTTGCGAGCGTCGACGGACGATCTGGTTCGACACATGACAACCGAGCACGCAGAAGCATGGGAAACGCTGCGTTACGACGTCTAAAATTACCAAATACGTTCTGCTCCTCTTTCCATATCGCCATATGTAGTATACGCAATTATCAGCATACACTCTCGTTTTCTTGCCAACTTTACTCTCGACTGCCATGAGCCATGCTCCTGATCCAGGTTTCATCCGCCCTCTCCTTCTTGATGGTTTTTTTCAATCTTTCTTGCTTGGAACTGTCGTGACGCAAGCCTTTACGTATTGGAGCAACTGCAGCAATGATTCTCGCGTCAAACGCGTGTTCGTCGCGACAGTGGTTCTACTTTCTATGTAATTGATGCATATATGCGCATTCGAGCCAATCTGACGAGAGTTTTCTAGACTGCAGACCATGTTGGAAGATTACAAAGTTTGGAGGTCCATTCATAACCGCCTCAAATGGGTAAGTCTATGTCGATAAATGAGACACAGCTATCACGTATACATTACAGTCGTCCAGTCGTCTTCAGTGGTGTGACTTCTTCATCAATGGTTGTATATGTTCAATGTGTCAAGCTTTCTACATCGAACGTTGTTGGCTGGCCGGTAATTTAAGTTAATAACTGACTTTACATTGAACAAGTTTACAGTTAACGGCCAAACGCTCATGGGTACTGTACCCTCTTTTGTTTCTTCAGGTCTTGACGGTGGTCGCCAATATTTATCTGGTGGGACTTTGACTTTGTTTACCTTGTAGGCCTTACACCTGGAATAGGCCGCCGTAATTGGGATAGCATTCGATGGTCAGCATAGTAGTACGAACGATGTAAGGATATCCCGGTCGGACGCGTTCTGCTGATCGAGTAAGGTAGATTTTGAACGTTAGCAGGAATTTATTGCCAACCGTGAGTATCAATTCTTCCTCGTTGAGATGCCTGATACATACTAAGTGATAGACTATGAAAACGTTCACCGTGTGGATGATCGGGACGCTAGGTAACGATCATTTCCTTTTTTTCAATGATTGAATCTGACCATGAAGTGCTGGACATATGCATGACGGTCACTTGTACGTTCAAGTTTAGCTCCCGCATCCCTTGAAATTGTCTGAGGATGGTACCTGATAGTGGTCTTCGTCCTTTGGAGATGCAAAACAGGTTCATTGCAGAGTGATAAAATCGTCCATCGCATTATCATTATTGCTTGGGAGTCCGCCGTATTGCCGTCCACCTGCACAATAGTTGCTACTGCCCTGTATCACGCCATACTAGTGAGTCGCGTACACTCACACATAACGGTATCGAAAATTTAAATTGCGTTCATTCAGTACACCTACGATCACGTTGTGATACTGCTCGTCCTACAAACCGGAAAGCTGTACACTCTTGGAATGTTACGGTCTTTAAACATGCGCGCAAATCTAAGGCAAAAATTTAGATCAGTCGATCTGGGTGGTCGAATTTCACTGCCAAGTGTCAATTGTGACACGTACTCCGCACATACAAGTACGGCAAATAATTCTGACCAATGTTCAGACGTAAGAGTGTCAATTTCTACTTTTGCCAATGGCTCATTGGCCTAGTCACCTAAATCAACAGCCACAGAGAATTTAGAACTTGCTGCGATTCGTCATCCTTGCCATGGTTGGCTTGGTGTAACGGAAGAATGGTCATCCACGGATGCATACGGGGAAATTTCCTCCACTGTTGGTCAAGAAGACGGAGTCCCGAGAAATCGTGTGGCTCCTGGAATGGCTTAAGAGACGTAGTCCAGTGATCACCATAAAATTGTTTGATTTCAGAAGATTGTTACGCAGTAAATCAAGGGTGTATATCGTGACGAAGTCGGGTTAGTAACTCGGTAAGACGTTTTGCTTCATATTGGGCCAATGAAGCATTCTTTTCGATTGCCAAGGATTCAGTGAGAGCTGGTAATGTTGTTGCTCCATAACCTGGAAGAATAGCCGTCAACAGCTTGCTCTCATACAAAGTGGMAACCAAGTGACCTAGCCACTTTCCAGGCGCGACACCAAGATGCCTGTACCACTCTCTGTCCTTAATTCCATCTTCGGAAATAAATCCTCGCTCAAACGCAATGAGTTTTTTGTTCACATTATGCACGTGTTTGGCCGCTTTGATGAGCTTCTTCCAGTCTGAATGCCTGTCGTGCGCTGGCGCGATATCGCTCCCGCCGACCGAAACATAATGGAAAACGTCTTGCCAGGATCCCGCATTGGAGATCTCGCCGCGGCTGTGATTCAATCCGAGGAACTCGCGGATCCGTGCTGCAAATCGATGGCAGAAGTGAGACTGCTTGTGCTTCAAGATTTTGTGAAGCAACTTCTTGAACCGTACTTCTGCCCTCGTCTTCTCGTCATCTAATTTAATGCTGACGTGTTGCAATCTTTGGATGGACTTGCGCAGATGACCCAAGTTAACGCTGATGGACAATTCCTTTGAGAGGTCCTCAACTCTGCAGATCTTAATGTCAACATGTATTAGCTAAATGAGATGCCAAGCATACTTGTCGAGATAATGCCCGAGCTCGATTGCATACTGCGTAGTGTTGAGCGGTAGAATAATGGAGTCCGCGATTCGCAAGCCAACCAGTCCTAAGTGCTTTGCGACGGCGACCTGTGCTTGCATGAGATATAAGTAACACGGATGATCATTCTACGGCTTACATGTCGATGGAATCCAACGTCGCCGTACACTTCYTGCCAATGTTGACTGTCATAGACTGAATGATAATGGTAAACTGCATCGGTGATGGAGGAACCGAAACCTTCGTCCGAACTAGCCACCTACGAACTAATTGGCTGAAGCTTCCCAAAAAGATGAACATACATACTCCTAATCTTTGCAAGAAAACAGTATAATCGCTCCCGCTACCTAAGGGTGTAATGCCTGTTTCTGATGATCTTATAACATCCTCTGCTTGCTGATAAGCTTTCATATATTCATCGTCAATTTCGGTTCCTGCCTTGAATGGCCCTTCATCCATCCTTGCGTCCCACAATGTTTTATTGAGCTCTGTAGGGTGGGGGATGTCTAGTGCGCTCTGGCGTATCAAATGCGCCAAGGATGGCGAGCCATGTAACGTGAACCGGGAGCCCTTAACAGCTACATCGAGATTCAGGTAGGCAACAACATGGCCAGGAATCCAAGACGCGAAGTCCTCCCCCCACTCGGTACTGCCTATGAGACCATACTGAAAGTCGTGTTTTCAGTAAAGTCGTTTAAGGAATAGATAGCAACCATTACCTCTTCGGCATCCCAACTAGCCAGGACGACTCAACCAAAATCAGTAAAAATGATTAAATCAACAATTGAGACTTACTGGTTCTTAAAGGCTTCCAGCCGCTTCTGAGCAACGCACCGAGACCACGTACAATCTCATGGAGTGAAACAGTTCCGCTCGTAGGATCTGCGGCACCCATAACCCAGGCTAATCTTATATGTTAGGACTAAACATCTCGTACTTACGCCCGTACTTACCGTCTCGGTGGTTACCAATGAGAACTACCTCATCTCTGATGTGACCAGGGATTGCAGCCATAGTATTCCAAATTGGAGTGACTTTTGTATCGACTAAATGGACTCAGATCATGGACTGTCATAAAGCCTGAGAAAAACGAAACCTACCACGATTGACCAGTCTTACTTTGCTCCCGCTGGCTTTCCCACTGAGCATGCGAGCGCCTGTCGGATCTTTCTTGTCCAAATACACATCACCAATCTCTTGGAGGAGTCGCTGTCCATTGCTCCACGAGATAGGCAAGCTAGGTATCTTCGGTATGTTTGAGCCTTCCTGCCGTTCTGCGTCTTCGTAAGAGGGATAACCAGGTGTAGTTGGGTCTCCAGGGTAGAAGGAAAGATACTGAACACTTCCACGTTGTACAGATGTTGGGTTGCGAGCGGGTCCGTGTGGATAAGGTGCATAGCCATTTGCAACCGTGACAGGACCGTCATCTCGAGGGTCAGAGTATATGAGAACTCCAGCGGCACCTCGATCCTCTGCGCCTTTGATCTACTTAGGTCTAAGCCTGCACGTATTGCGCAAAGAGTTTTAAGCTTACCTTTAAACCTCGAAATGACCAACCATAGCGTGTTAATATTATTTTGCCGGTCAAGTTTGCACCAATTGCATCAAGATTCTCGTAGTCCTGCTCCATAATTAGATTAGTTTGCCATACATTTTTATTCAGCGTACCTCTTTGGAACCGTAGTTTGCATATATCAATTGACCCACTGCTTCTCCATCTCGACTCAGTCCATGCCAAGCGGGAACGGCATCCTTATACTGATGAGCTTCTTTGTCCAGAGGATCGCCGTCTTCTTCCAGCTCAGCCGACCAGGCAATTTGGTCCTGTGCGTCCAAGATATCCAAGCTATGATTCAAAGGAGTGTTTAACAGGGGGTAATAGACATCTATCCATGCGGTTGGATGAGTTGGCGCGTCTTTGGTGGTTAATAAAAGAGTTGAATTGCGAGATTGCGGTGTCCCTGCAGGGAAGACGGGAGGAGTTTGGGGCGATGCAATACCAAATTCTCTTTCGAAGAGGGCTAAAATTGTCTTTGCATCCTCAAAATCCTCTGTGGATCCGGCAAGATGCGGATGGGTAGCATACGCTCGCGACGCATCTAAAGCGCTGTCCGAGCTGGGAACTGAGCTGAAATTGGTTCAGTATACGTTACTAGTGCCAGGCTAGAGTAGTTACAGAAATAGATGCTCTGCCTGCTTCGGAGAAAGGTGTGCTTCTATGAGTGCGGCTGAGAGCGTGCTTTGCCAGAATGGTGTCCGCGGGGCAAGATAGCCGGTGAGCAGGGTTAGTACAATAGCACCGTGTATGAGAAATTTTGTAATGCGCCGTTTGCAACATCCTGAGGCAGCATCCTGTGCGATGGGCAGGACGGGACCCACCTTTTCGCTCATGGCGCCTTGCAAGCGAATGCCAGCTGGAGCCGTGCAGCCGAAGAGGCGAACAAACACGGACCAACAACGCGCGAGTCACGTGCGGTGCCAGTTGAGCGCTGGCCAGTGGCAATTGAAGGGCCTTGTTCTTTCTTCTTCCTTCGTTCCGCAATGCCACCCAGGCGGTCTGCACGCGCTGCTTCAGCAAAACCTGCCCAACCTGCAGAAAAAGCTCCAGAAAAACCACATCCCAGATCTCGTAGCATACCTGCGCGCAAGCGAGCTGCTTCGCCAGCGCGAGCCGAGTCACCACCTCCAAAACGCTCCAGAACAAATTCCACTAAATCCGAAAATGAGGCGCCGGAAGACGCCAAAAAACCTTCCTCTAAGTCAAAGCCTCCAAAGGCTGAAAAAACTACCGCGAAAGCGCAAAAAGCCAAACTGCCCTCAATCAGGGAAGCCCCTGAGTCTCAGCCTCAGTCAATACCGTATTTTAACCCTCTGCCCACTCCTCCCCAAAAATCAAGACCGCCTCTGCAACTTTTCGTATGGGGTGCAGGAAATTTCGGGCAATTTGGCATGGGTCCTGATGAACTGGGCGAGAAGGATAAGATGTCGAGGAACACCTGGATTGAAGACCAAATTTCAGATGGCACATTTGGGGAGCCTGGTGCAGGCTTGGAAACAGTGGCAGCCGGAGGTCTTCATACTTTGTTCATCGACGAGAGAGGCACAGTGCGTCAAATGCTCAAATACTAACAATATCTAACAATATCTCAGGTTTGGTCATGTGGAAATAATGACGAGGCGGCACTTGGACGAGTTACGCAGAATGTCCCGGATCCGGAGAACCCAGATAAACAGCTAGATGTCGATCAGTTGACAAGTGTACCGCATCCTTTGCAATCGCTCGTCGATGAAAACTTTCGTGCGGTTCTTGTAGCAGCCGGTGACAATGTCAGTGCAGCTGTTAGCTCAGAAGGCGAGCTTAGAGTTTGGGGTACCTTCCGTGTATGTGTCACGCCTCGGACCGCTGATCACTACTAAGAGCCCCTTTCTCAGGCCAATGAAGGTTCATTAGGATTCCAACAGGGGCTTAGGCACCAATTTGTGCCAGTATCTATACTAAAACTAGGTCATAAACGCGGCCATTCTGAAAAAGTATCTTCAATTGTTGCGGGGACCAATCACCTCATCGTTTTGACCACCGACGGCAATATCTACACCCTGGGAGCGGGAGAACAATCACAGTTAGGTCGCAGAGTCCTCGACAGGCGAAAGATACACGGAACTGTGCCAGAAAAGATTGTCCTTGGTACTCGCAGCCGAAGAGCAGTCGTCGTCGGAGCCGGTGCCTACCACTCCTTTGCTGTTGATGAAAATGGAACTGTATGGGGCTGGGGTTTAAACGCAATGGGTCAGATTGGGGCAGGCCACACGTCATCTGAAGACGATATAGTCCAACTTCCCAAAAAAGTCAAACGTCTCAGCAAAGAAGAACTCGACGGCGATAAGGTGGTGCAAATAGCCGCAGGCGAACATCACACTTTGTTCCGGACTGAGACGGGCAAAGTATACGCATGTGGAAGAGCAGAAAGTGGTCAACTTGGCCTTGCCGACGACGATCCCGCGTTCGCAGAGCGTCCCGATCGCGACTTGGTGACGGAACCCGCGTTGATCAAATTTCCCGATCCCACAGACCCCATTGTCCATGTCTCCGCCGCGGCACATTGCAACATGGCGACTACTGTGGGCGGTGCGTTATATTCGTGGGGACAAGGAACACAGGGAGAATTAGGGGTTCCTGATGAAGTAATAAGAACACCGAAACAGCTGGTACGTAAGGAGGGAGGCAAATGGTTTGCCGCCTCGGCGTCATGCGGTGGGCAACATACTGTTGGTTTATTCAGGAAAAAAGAGTAGCATGGTGATGACAACGTTCAAACTCAAATCTCAGCCTATTTATCATCTACATACAACCTGTACATGCTGTCCAGCATAATAGACGATCAACATAGAATACTCCGAGATTAACAGTCGTGCCCTTAGCAATAGTTCACACGTCTGGTGATTACGGCGGGATCCTTAAGCTTGACACATGAATCAAGTAAGGCAGGCCAAAAATGCAGCTGATAAAGCTGATGATATACTACCCTACGCCCACACTTCATAGAGCGTTCATTCCACTGTACATCATATGATGAGCGTCTCTTACCTCATTCACCTTGTGTGAGGTTCGCTTTCAAGCTGGGGTTAACAATTAAAAAGTTGCGAAATAGACACGCACCCCCTCGCGTGTTGGACTCTAACAGATCGCGGGCGTGTAGTTGACAACGGAAAAACATTCGAAGACCCAGTGGCATCTTTACGAAGGTTACTTGTACATGTGTCGTCCGGCGAAATTACGCGGCTAATCTGGGCTTGGGATCAAGCGAATAGACAGAGGTGTATGAGGTTGCACGCCAGGCGTGAGGTTCTGCAAACACGACTCATCGTGCTGTCCAAGCAGCCGATCGGCTTGGAGTTGCGAGGTTTTGCGAGGTCTACAGAAAATCAGGCAGGGACGCCAACGCTGTTGCAAATCCCAATGGAGCTCGATTGGATGGCTTATTAGATGACAATCAGAGAGATGCGTGTTGATGGCGAAGCCCTAAATAAATAGCGGTCATGGTGAATCCTAGACCAGTTCCAGTATGTCTCACAGAAAGCCAGGAAGCAGGCAGGTTCATGTGCATACTGGCGGTAAGAATGGTCTGACTGGCCGTAGCCCCAGCACGTCCTTCGCCTTCAATGGTTCGAATGCCAGCAATTCTGGAGATAGCGGGTAAGCGTACAATCCGATGCATACAATGCTATTATGGAGAAAGCCGTGCAGGACCGGAAGCCATACTTACCATATCCCAAACTATGCAACAAGGTAACTGATCATAGCACACTCCACGCCAATATATCTGAGGTGCCCATATAGCTATGCGAGTGAAAATTCCCACTTGATCACGGTCTCGCTCGGAACCGACCAAGGAGCAAAAAAAATCATCATATCCGTCTTCATCATATGTTGTTTTGCCTTTCAGATATATTGCTATATGCACTATGTGGCGAAGACAACCGAGATAGTGGATGTTGCCTCGCTTCATCCCAATATCAGTTCGCAAAATCTCCTTGAAGAGAAGGTATCTTGCGGCCAAAGTTACACGTGCCAGAACGCCGAGGGAACTGAAATTGGGGAGAGATGGGGAGAACTTCGACATGGTGAACGCTGCCTAGGATTTCACAAGAGAGAATATTCGGCACGCCTTCTGGATATGCCGCTCTTGGCCGACTGGAAAGCTATTTGCGAGTCGACGCCTATAGAAATACATGGTCATCTATATGAAAAGCCCGAACGATGCGAGCGGCAGGTGATTGTCGGTTTAATAAAACGTGTCCATCGATTGAAATGTCCCAAGCTATTCGTCGGTGCCGTTGTTGGTTATTGGCTAGTCAAGTCCGAGGAAACGAATTGCGCAACGTCGTGGAACAAGTTTAGCGACGAGGTAAACCATTTTGTACCGAAAATCTATGATTCAAACATCGTGGCAGGGATGCGTGCGAAAGAGACCGGGATATCGCGTGCGCAGAGGCGTTCGATATTGATGATGTCCTCCTGACATGCACTTGCAGCTAATGTCATCTCGATTGTCGCACATGAAGGGCGAGGACATTAATTTGATGTGCCGCACCACGCCTGCGATGATCAATGGCATCCAGTATGACAAACCAGTAAATTGCGTTAGCAAAGTTCGTCCTCTCTATCTAGAACTTGTTGAGTTGTCGATGTTACCGCAGGGATTTTCTGGAGTCTACGGGAAATGGGAGGTGAAAGATCCAAAGTGCAGTAGATGAACGGCGATGAGCGAATATATATTGAGGTCGTGCTCGTGTGCAAAGTCCCTATTTACCACTATTCCCGCAACGTAAGTTGGTTAAATATTTGGGCTTGGCAAGTCGGCTCCCTGAGTCCGGCATGTCGGCATTTGCCTGCTTCGGGGTGACAAAGTTCGGCTTTCGGCGCGGTGAATTAGGGGCAGTCGTGTTTGAAACGCCTACTAGCACCCAAAACTTGTCGTCTTAGGTCCCAATTTACAGGCTAAATCTACTAATTAGGACCAATTAGGAGCTATGATGTCACTCATCAATCTAAAAATGCGACTTGCATATTGGAGGAAGCAACATGACGATAAAAAAAAGAAATTATCTACTCAGGCTCTCGTCTTACCCAAACTACAACCTGGCACTGAAGCATTTCTTATTTCACTTCATGCCTGCCAAACAGTTGAAAATTTCTACAACAAAGTATACAACTACTATTCCTGCCAACCTCAAGAGTCACCAATCCTCAATGACCGCATTTCACGAATCGCTATCTATATAAATAATAAACAACATGCTCTAGTACAACATGAAGCTATTGTTATGAAACTGACCCCCCCTGACTAYGGGTTTAACATTTTCGTCGACAGGACTTGCTACCCTTGCTCGTGGCCTCTCGAAGCTCTGTCCGTGCCGGAAGGCTGCCCTCGACAGGATTCAGTGCATTCAAACTGCTTGCCCGCCATGGACTAGCTCTGCAAGCTGCTGTTCTAGGCCACAACATGGATCGCCTCAACCTTCTTCATGTAGCACTACTACTCCGCACTGTTTCTGCAAAAGCTGGCGCTCGATATGATGCATTGGGACAAAACTGCTTTTGGTTCACCTGGGGGGTTCGCGAATCTCTCCAATTACTCGGTACTGGGCATCATGGAAAAAACAGAGAGGTGCTGATGCTGCTGCTCCTTTGTGATGGGCACTTGCTCAATGAGTCGTGCGACCCATGGCGAGCTGGAGGACATTCGTACAGCTTTTCTTGCAGCCTATGCAAATTGTCGAGATGAGGGGAGTCATAGTTGCATCCATGAAAGACTAACACTAAATTCTCGCAGCTAGCCGTGAATCGAAACCTAGCCTTACCAAGTTTAGCTGCACCGGCAATCATGGCAGCTCAGGCTGGAGATAACGTTTGAGGGGCATWTATCGTAGCTAAAGCCTTAGACACGAGAATACGTTGAATCACATGGTTGTAACCTTCCCCACCACTGTATGAGCTGCATGTTTGAACCTTGAAGTTACCACGCCATAGGCGCAACGGGGCCTAAACTAGGAGAGAGAAAAAACTTGCAGCTCGTGCCATTGAGCATCGATGACCCTCCGGCACCTCCAGCTTTCTTGGCACCTGAGCCATAGTCTGAGACGAGGCTGGAGGGGTCCGCGAATGCCGCGGGCCAGGAAGTCGTCGTGTGGAGGACCAGAAGCGTCACTTGGGACGGGGAAGCGCTTGTCTGCAAGTGAGGCAATTAGGGAAGCGCACGCGGTGGGAAGCAAGGACGAGCGAGTGAATGGGGAAGAGCCAAACTTGGTTGCTACAAGGTAAGAATGTGCGTTGGAAGTTTGGGGTTTTCAGAAGATGCACGCACAAGTGCAGCTGCTAGAAAGAGAGCTCGGTAGATAAGAAGACGACAAGGCGGCATTGCCGGCGAGCATCCTGTTACGACATTTGTTAATTGGTGTTGGGGTAATCAAAGGCGGAACACACACATGACCTTTGGCCTGAGAACCCTGCGGATGTATTCGGTCGGGACGCTTGAGCTTGGGCGCGACAGCAACTATCGCATTGCGGGAGATGTATACAAAAGGCGGTCGAGCGAGATTGCGGGAAGTTTGAATTTTGGTAGACGTTCACAGCTCTCGAGGGCCGAATATGAT
The DNA here is from genome assembly GCA_001691785.3 of Amanita brunnescens Koide BX004. Classification (NCBI taxonomy): domain Eukaryota; kingdom Fungi; phylum Basidiomycota; class Agaricomycetes; order Agaricales; family Amanitaceae; genus Amanita; species Amanita brunnescens. Next base: position 20,438 of record JNHV02000249.1, read on the forward strand.
AGCTAGCCTGTTGACAAATACGGAAGGGCGACAAGAAGTCCAGCCCCTGACGCTTGTGTGCGCTCTTACGATGTCCCTGGTTGTGACCTACAGTCGCGTGACATTATTGGTGTTACCTAAAATAGGCAATCGTGATCATCCACCTCGTCATGAATCGCATCTTTGGTTCTTCTGCGAGTCGCAAGCCTAAACCTACTCTCCAAGATGCCATATCTGCGGTCTGTAAACCATCCATTTGTGCAAATATGTAAGACTCAGCGCCTACAACTAGACAGATAGCCGGGTGGCCTCTATTGAGGTCAAGGTCAAAAAGCTAGACGGCGAACTTGCCAGGTACAAGGAGCAGATGGGCAAGCTTCGGGGCGGGCCAGGAAAGGTAGCATATTCGAATCCTGCAAGATGCTGCTCTAAGAAGTATCAACAGGATGCCATCCAGCAACGGGCGCTGCGCACGCTCAAGCAAAAGCGTATGTACGAGTCGCAGCTTACCCAACTGAATCAGCAGGTCTTTAACATGGAGTCTGCTGCATTAACGACCGAGAATATGCGCAATACGATGGCAACGTTCGATGCGATGCAGCAAGCGAACAAAGARATGAAGAAACAATACGGAAAGTTCGATATAGATAAAATAGAGGTATCGYGAATATGCTGGAATCGCCTGTTGTATCCTGACAAGATTAGAAAATGCACTATGATATGGAAGACATGTTGGAACAGGCAAATGAAATACAGGAATCATTAGCAAGGTCGTATGCTGTTCCAGACGAGGTTGATGAAGCGGACCTAGAGGCAGGTAAGTTGTCCGGGTGTCGTGAATCTTATGGAACTCACTGATGTCATCTACTCAGAACTTGATGCCTTGGCCCTGGAAGGAGAGGAAGAAGGGCCATCCTATCTGGCTGRTCTTAATAAGGTCCCAGATTTCGTGGACGAGCCACCAGTTGAGCTCAATGAAGTTGGTTATATCTTTAACTCGTGAGTGATTTGACCTATTGACACCTTTGCTAGCCACCACGGCCAGAAGCGGTCAAAACCGGTGTATAATGTATCATTTTGTAGTCAGTTGTACAATAGGCTGTCGAATAATCTGGACTGTCAAATGCTAGACTAAAGGCTAGTTCACCATACATCGTATAAACTTCAGCGCTTGTTCAAGCAGCGTGCCTCTTTACCGAGCTTCTACCGTCACTCGTTTGCCTTCTTGCTATTACGCCAGGTCTTCTATCGGGCGGAATTCCCAGTTTAAAATCAGATTTCGTAGGTAGATTGGCTTCGAATTCCCGATCCCGGAAAGCGGAAGATCCAGGAGAGCGGGGAGGTGACATTCCGATGTAGGGAGATAGAATGGACGAGTGTGGTGGCCGAGGTGAGCCACCTAGCATGGGAGACGTTGGGACGGGAGACTGGTGAGGCTTGGGAGACCGAGGTGCGATAAGACCTTCAGAAGTGCTGTTCTTACGGACACGGCGAAATATGTCAAATGAGAAAAAGGCGAATATGGATCTGATCAAGGATATTCTTGTCTGAGCGGCCTGGGTGAATCCTGAAGCAGCGGGCATTCCAGGCTCGGCTGAGACAATTGTCAAATTTGTATCATATATGAAATGGCAGTACTTGCCCGCAGACATAGGAAGGGTATTATCGTTGGCGCTTAAGCTGAGGAATAGAAATAGAGGTACGAGCCAGACGCATAGAGCAAAGAAAGACGCGATCTCAGGAAAGCCGGGTGCACCTGGTGAAGGATTAAGATATGACCTGGTATGTCTTGCTTCATGGGTAACTCTTGCGAAATAGAAGAACCAAGAGAAATGATCGGCTAAAACCAAGATGCAAGAGGCGAGGAAGAAAGGCGATGAAAGCGATATCAGAGGCCATGAGCTTGAAAAATTTTGCAGGTACACGATGTGACAAAGGATCGAGAACGCTGTTTGCTTGAAGGGCAGCGAGTCGAAGAAATACAATAGAACGTGAAGGAGAATTACAACCTTGACGAGATGAGAAAGGCTGACAAGAGGAGTGATCCAACTAACATATAAACCCCGTTTTCCAACAATTTTTGCAASTTGCGAATGTTCTTCAATCAGTTCGGATATATATAAGAGTCCGCTAGCTATTGCTGGGTCAACGTCGCGTGAAAGCGGGAGAATTCCAAGGACAGACCTAAAGAAAGAGTGACGAACGCAAATGCGGCGACAGCAGCTACATAACTGATACAGTGTAAGCACTAATTAAGACGGGCGATGGACGCGTACCTGATGTAGCCCAGCAAACCCATGTCAAGACGCGGTGGTTTAGAGCAACTATTGCGGAAAGCCACGTGGTCAGACCGCGCTACCACACCGCAGTACTTCGAGTCAGCACCGCAACCTGCATGAGCAACCTAGAGAGTGAGCAGAGAATACCATACACTCAGTTTATAGCTGACATTGACCAGAGACCCTCTTCCAGCTCAAAGTAAGCTCTCACTGTCGATATCTAAACAGCTGTTGTTACACATGCAAGCCAGTTCACGGCCAAGACCCTCGGTCGGCAGGCGAAGAAAGCTCAGAAAGACGAGACGACAGAGAARACTCGTCTTAAGAAGGTAGGCGCTGCATCTTGCTACCGTCTGGCCGTCGTCTAATCATTCTTGAGGCTCTTCAACAAGGCAACAATGAAGGCGCGCGGATATATGCAGCCAATGCGATCAGGAAGAAGACCGAGTCTCTGAATCTCTTGCGCCTGTCAAGCCGCRTAGATGCCGTGGCTAGCAGAGTTGAGACTGCTGTTACCATGCGTCAAGTCACAGGGAACATGTCATCCGTTGTCAAAGGGATGGATAAGGCAATGGAAAGCATGAACCTCGAACGTGTAGGTCCTGCTATTCCTGATATCGCCTATTCCTTATCGTCCGTAGATATCAATGGTTATGGATAAATTCGAAACACAATTCGCCGATCTCGATGTGCAGACATCATATATGGAAGATGTCATGTCATCAACAACTGCCGTTTCAACTCCTCAAGATCAGATTGATCAATTATTGCGCCAGACAGCCGAGGAGGCCAATATTGAGCTACAGCACGATCTGGCTGAGAAATCACTTACACCGGTGCCGGAACTCGCTGCCAAGGAGGCAGTCAGGGAGGAAGATGATAAGCTAGCTCAAAGACTCCGAGCACTAAGACCAGCCACCTAACTATCCCCTAGACAATCTATGTATTATCACTGTTGGAATTATAGTACAGTTTCATTACAAGGACAGAGCCATTAGGTATGGTTAGTCCCAAGAAAGTTTGTAAAGATAATTGGGTATGGGGCATTGTCACCCGAATACACGACACGATAAGAACTACCGTTGTGAATTGTGAACAATGGAAGGATTGCGGATACAAGAAATGTAGTCAAAAACAAGAAAAGAACTTAACTGTACAATCGCAAATCTATAAATCAACAAAACGAACCAGACCAGCGGGAAATAAGGAGAGGAATAAAT